>PVJA010016233.1:0-43853 GCA_004027025.1 Myocastor coypus | reverse complement strand
TTCTCCTTCTCCTTCTCCTTCTCCTTCTCCTTCTCCTTCTCCTTCTCCTTCTCCTTCTCCTTCTCCTTCTCCTTCTCCTTCTCCTTCTCCTTCTCCTTCTCCTTCTCCTTCTCCTTCTTCTTCTTCTTCTTCTTCTTCTTCTTCTTCTTCTTCTTCTTCTTCTTCTTCTTCTTCTTCTTCTTCTTCTTCTTCTTCTTCTCCTTCTTCAACGGGGTTAAAACTCACGACCTTGCACTTGCCAGTCTGGCACCTGCGCCACGGAACTATCTCCCCAGCCCTACAATGCTTTTGAGTTTCATCACTAAGGTGAAAATTCTTCTGTCCAGTTTTCAGACGAGCCAGTGATTTTTCACTGTTTATTGTGGAGCCAGGACTTCGGGGCCTCATGGGCTTGTGCACTGCCCTGTGTCCTTCTGCCTCTCCTCAGTGCACCCAACACTGGCTTTTCACTTTGACATTCATGTAAGTTCTACAAGGTCACGTGTTGTTTTAGTGCAAAAAAAAAACCCGTGGCCATCATCTCACCCCTGAGACAGGCAGGCACACAGAGATTCTCCTGGACTTGCCTCTAATTTTACTAAGTGTTACTGTTCAGTCTGTCTTTTAACATAATTAAGAAAACTAAGGGACCTCAGTTATGCGTGGTGTGATATTTCCTTCCTCATTCAACCAACCACTTTGTGGGGAGATACCATATTTCCTTTCATATTTAAACAAGCATTTATGTTAAACAGATAAGACATAAAAAGCACAATGAAATGCAAAGGTCTTTCCAAAACATAACAAAGGCAGAAGATGAGGCTTGATCAGAAGCTTAGCTCACATGATTCCTTCCTATAACACTAATACTAATAAAAAATTAGACGCACATGCGAGCCCATGCCTGCTTCATATGTAATATTCACCAATGCTGAAAACTTCCTAAGACTAATATTTTAATTATTATTTTGTTCTAGAAATAAAAGGCAAAGCCACGACTCCACAGGGATTGTTGACCTTTGGATCTTTCCAGAACAACTCCCTGCAGCCAGCACATTGCCATGCTTCTTGTGTAGTTGGACCTTAGTATAAAGTGTTAGCTCACTTTATGAAGAAGAGTGCCCTTTCTTTGCAAAGCAACCTCATAGCCTCGCCTTCTTTAAAAGTTTCTTTGGTAGCTCAAGACTCCAAGGCCAGCAGAACTAAGGGCCCTTTGGAGCAATGTCTCTGGCAAAGCATTGCAAGATAATGAAAATATTCTTGGTATTATTTAACTCACAGTTGAAGTAAAAAAAAAAAAAGTTTTCGTTATGGGATAAGGCCAAATACTGCTGAGATGTTCAACAGGGACACTTAATCCAATCCCCAGTTGTGATGTAAATGGAAACCCAGAGAACAATAGAGTCACAGGAGCACACCAAAGAACCTGAGAAAAATCCATAGCATAAGCTCTGTGTGTCTGATGCAGCCCTACACATGTCCATCCACAGGGCCATGCCAAAGCCCTCTTCAATACAGAGGCAGCTTCATTTCAGTAATTTCTGCAAATGCAGACCCCCCACTGGAGGTGAGGCAGTGCTGGCAGGGACCCCAGGTAGACAGAGGACTGGCTGAGACAGTGGTTGAGAATTTGTGCTCTGCAGCGTGATCGTGTGCTCCACGGACAGGTATGACAAGTGCTATAAGAACTATCTCAACAAAATCTTCCTGGTTACACGGAGTGCAGAAATGTCACAGTCTGGGAGGAGGGCTCAACACAGTTAGTTAGAAAAGGCTTTGTAAAGTGGAAAACTGTTGCACTGACTCTGCAGTGAGTGTCAGGGTAGAGGTGTCCAATGGAAATGCAAAAGAGAGGGAGGGGCCACACTGAGGGCCTGGAAGTGCTGACGCCAGCAAAGATGGCCCTGGTGATAACGTGGCCCTTGGCCTAGCCACGCCCGACGGGGCTGCTTTCGTCAGAGGACATCTTTAATCTTGCTCACTTCTCTCCAGGAAGCTCGCTCTGTGAGCTGTTGGTGTAACCAAGATGTGAGCCTGTATGTCACACCTCTCCTCTCTGTGCCAATTTTGGACCATTTGTGAAATAAGACAGAATAAAGGCATACAGACCAAGTCTGGCTTTGATGTTGCAGAACAGTTGTAAGATTGAAGCTGAGAGCAAGCCAACCCTGAAGAATAAACTCCCAGTTTATAGGAACCTCGCCAGCCCACACAGGCACACCAGCCCCCAGGGGCAGCCCTGGGATGGGCTGATGGCTGCGGTGCAGGAACATCACACATTGCCTTGAGGGGAAATGGCCTGTGCTCTGTGAAGGCAAGTGGGAGGAGACAACAGCATGCTGGATTTATTCATGCAAGCTGACTGATTTCAGCTTTTCCCCATTTAGAATTATGGTAGCTGCTGGATTGTCATAGATGGCTTTTATCAGATTGAGACAGAGGCCATCTGTTTCAATTTGCTGTAGGGCTTTGAACATGAATGAGTGTTAGACTTTGTCGAAAGCTTTTTCTGCATCAATTGAGATGACCATGTGGTTTTTTGATTTGGCTCTATTGATATAGTGTATTATGTTGATAGATTTGCATACGTTGAACCATCCTTGCATCCCTGGGATGAATCCTACCTGGTAGTGTTGTATGATCTTCTTGATTTCTTGATTTGCCATATACATAGTTACTTTCTCTTAGTTCATTGAGAAGAAAGATTTGTACTAATAGTGTTTTAAAAGCTATCATGTCTGCATCTTGTACTCTGAATAACTACAATGAACATAACAATATGCAATGCATTAGTTATTATAACTGTACCGCTAATCTGCTTTGGAACTGTCTCATTGTTATTTTGTTCTCATTAAAATTAATAAAATTAAAAATAAATGAAAAACTGAACCACTGAAAGTCACACCAGGCCCATTTGGAAGAGGCTGAATGGAGCTGGATTTGACATTCATTGACTCCCTTTGCTCACGTGTGTGCGTTCGTGTGTGTGTGTGTGTGGGGGGGGGTGTTTCTCTGTGTCTCTGCCCTAGGAAACATCTCAGCCAGTACCAAACATTTTGAAGTTTGGAAAAGTCAAAGTTATAGATGCTTTTATATAAATTTCCATTCTAGCAGTCATCAAATGTATTGCTTAGAGTTGTCTATAAGAACAGAAGCTATATGTAGCCTCTAGCCTTCTTTCCTAATTTGGGGCGAACTTTGGTCTCCTGGAAAATCCTGCCATAACTGAATGAGCCTCCTTTTCCCTCTGCTAGAATATTAGGGGGGTGGGAGCAGTATTCCCAACAGTATTGGGTGCTGCTCTAATGCCACTGTACACAGTGTACTCCATGTGAGGACCTCAGAGGGGCCACCTTCTCTTGCTCTAAATTAGGGAATAAGCACATCGCTTCCCCACTCAGCTTTGGGAGGTGGCAGTCAGATGGCACAGAGCTCAGGCACTTACTTGAATGGGGCCATTCCCCACCTAGCCCTCTGCTCATGCCCTGTATTTAGTGCTCAGAAGGGAGTGTATTGCACACTTTGTAGCACATTGGAGCTTTGTATCAGATGGGGCTAATCAACATCCATTGTTGGGATTTTAGGGGTCCCCCAAGGTCAAAGTCTTGGTCTTTGATGATTTCATTGAATCTTCAGAACAATTAGTTGGGGAGGCATTACTTTACTGATGAGGAAATTGAGATGAAATAATTCAGGGTAGCACAACTAGAAGCCTGGGAGGTGGACAGAAATCCAGGCAGCCTGATACATCCGAAGAGGTTAATTGCTGCCTTGTGCTTTTATCCCCACCAAAGTGTGGGATGGGACTCGTGCCAGGGTCCACTGCCTGGAAGGAAATCACGCTTGTATTTGCTTGTCTGAGCATAACTTTGGCAGAGAAAAAAAATCAGAAGAAAGAAGGAAGAGTGGAATGGGTGGATGCCCTCAGAGAGGAACAGAAGGGGTGGCTGGCACAGTGTGAGCTCAGGCTTCCAAGTCCACTAAGATGCAACTCGATATTTCCCTTTGCTAGCAGTATGTTGGAAATTTTTTCAGCAACCTGAGTTTTGGCTTCAAGTTGATAAATTATATATATATATATATATATATATATATATATATATATGAATACACCTCATAGAATTGATGTAAGAAATAATGAGGTGTTATAAATGCTCATAAAACAGTCTGAAATGTTAGGTAATCGAGGTGCTGATTATTATTGCAGTCAATAATTGCTAACATTTACTAAGCAATTACTACATTCCAGGTAATGCTCTAAGCACCTTAATAGTATGAACTGCTTCATCTTCGCAATATTCAGTGAGAGGGCGCAATTATTGTATCCTTTACAGAATAACAAATACAGGCACAAAGGAGTAATTGTTTGCCAATTATTCCCACAGCCAGGGAACTTGAAGCAATGCCTAAGCATAGATAAAACCTATGAGCTGTGACCATGTGTAACCAATAAAGTTATCGACGTAGAGAACATCCTTGGGAGGCCCATGGTTCTTCTCAAGTGTAATAAATGTGAGCGTATCACTATAATTATTATTTACTCTACTCTTTAAGCTGCAGGAACCAGACTAAGGAGTGGCAATATTAGAGAAGTAAATATTGCAAATAAATTTTTAATTAAGGGGAGGCCAGGCCGGTTGATTGTCTATGAACTCATTTATTGTATAAAGGACTTGCAAATGATCTGGTAGATACAAGAATTTATCTCACCTTAACTTTCAGTAAACAAGGAGGACAAAGCCAAACAAAAGCAGCTATCTTGCACCTACATATTCTGTGATTGCTTTGAAAGAGTCAGGGCTTGCTCTGGATCCTGTTTTGGGTCTGCTTATCTGGGCGATACCTCGGTTTCAGAGGCATGTAGCGCAAACGCTTTAGGAGGCAGAAGTAGATTTCACTTCCCCACCACTTTCACCGACAGGACCTCATTTGTTTGCAATGATTTAATCAGCAGCGGTGAATTGTTGCTGGAAGCCTCCTCCATAAGTCAAAAGCTTCCAGCACGCATTTGCTTGTGACTTTTCTAGTGACCTGTGACCAGATGGATCAGCCATCTGTAGCTCCATTTTGCTTTATACATATGTGTGCAAACACACGCACACACACACACACACACCCCTGAGTGATCATAACATCAGAACAGATACTATTTTTTAAGATGTAGTACTCGCTAGTATTTTAGTTGGTTTGTGCTTAATCTTGTTTTTAAAAGATTAGGCGAGCATTTATTAAAAGTTCTACACATTGCATTTCCTGCTTGCTTTCCCTCTTTCTCTTCCTTCTTCCTCTAATTATGCATTTTTCTGCCAGGTTTCTTTGGTATCAACCATGGTATAACATAAATTATTTAAGTAAATTTTTAAAAATAAAGAACAAGAAAAATAGTTCCATTAGGTGGATTTGGGGAAGCTGTCTGAGCGGGAGGGGAAGCTGAGTGACACGTCTTCTATGCCCATCAACCCCTGGATTACCGTTTTTCCAGTTTCTGACACCCCATGCCAAAGGCAGTTCCAGCTACAGCGCTGCTCCAAATGACAGAGACGCATTATGACGAGTGTGTTCTTAAGCTGGGCCACCAACGCCTACACTGCGCCTCCAATCCAAGCAGTGCCATGGCTCTTCCCAGCCAAGGTAGCTCACAGAGAAACTGCTGCTACTTTCTCTTCATCAGGAAGAGGCACACATGTGGCTATCTTGTCACTTGTCACAGACAAAACCATTCCTCAAGAGGATCCAGAGGATCCATTTATAAGAGATGAAGCCGATGGACCCGTACCTCAGGGCAGGAGTGAAATGCCTACCTGCTGCCTCCCTTCCGTCCTCCGGGCTGGGACTCTGCATTCACGCTCCTTGTAAGTGAGAAGTGTACAGAACAGAAAGCGCAGTGGAGAGTTAGATTACTACATGAGCACAAACTGGACACGGGCGTCCTGAAGTGAACCCTGATGTTGTCTTATAAGCAATGGACACAGACACTGAGAAGATAGAAGGTCGTGTTTTGCCCATGATTTTCTGTCATAAGATAGAGGTGCACAGCCCTGAGCAGTGGGAAGGTGTAAAGTGTTTCCTTTAATTCTTCTCATACCAGTTCAATGGGATCTGTCCTGGGAGATGCTGGGTGACTCAGGAAGCCCTGATGGATGACAAGAGACTACTCCAGGGTGACGAAAGCGCCTCCAGCAGCAGCCGTTGGGGAGAAGCTGTTCTTCCTCACTTCCAGCATCATCATCTCGCAAAAGAAAACGAGCCTTTCCCTGGCCCACTCGCCTTTGAGTTAGCAGCACGGCTGACACGGCCAGCACATTTGGAAGGAAGAGGCAGGGGTGCTTAGATGGGACAAGTCCTTTATGTCCTGGAGGGTGCAGGAAGGAGGTGCTGGCCTAAGAACGCAAGAAGGAACTCACTCTAAGGGCCGGCCAGATAGCTCAACAGGTTAACGCCCTTGCTTTAGTCCAGAGTTGGATCCCCGGCATGGCGTGCTAGCCCCGCCCCTGGGGCCATGCTGAAACACAGGCTGAAAAGGCGACAGAGCGTGGACGTGGTGGCGCATGCCTGTAATCCTAGTGCACAGAAGACTGAAAACTGGAGGATCACTATGGGTCCAATCTGGGTATTGAGACCCTGTAGACCCTGTACACTGAAAGAAAGAAAGACAGACAGACAGAGAGAAGGAAAGAAAGAAAGAAAGATAGAAAGATAGAAAGAAACTGAGTCTGGAGCATAGCGCTCTCTGATTCCAGGGTTTTTAATTACAAAATCCAGTCGGTCCGCCACTACAAGGGTGCACCTTTCATCACGCCCCCTATCTGTTCTAAGTTTCAAGCATAGTTTCCTATTTTTTCTTTGCTTTATTTCCTTATTCTTGCACCTTCCAAAAGGTGAGGGGATTATACTTTGAGAGCAACCCCCATGAAAGAAGGCGTTATGAGGGACTATCAGGGTGTGAAATAGTTTGAAATGCTTGACAGTCTCTAGGGCTCGAATGTCTGGACTTGAGGTAGATGGTGCGGTCATCAGCTGGACACGTATACGAGAGTCCAGTAATGAAAACCCACCGAGGCCTTTGCTCTGAAAATGCTGTTAAGAGCTTTTGCACATGGATATCATATAACGCAGAAGTGGCAGTGCCACGGCGAGGACAGCAGCCCTCAACGGCGAGAGCACCTCACCAGACTTGAGCTCAGTGACGGGGAGCCCAGGCTGCGGTTTCTCCTTATAGATGCAAACCCATGTGCTGAGGAGGACAGGAGGAAGCATGGAGCAAAATGTTGAGTGACAGGAACTAGCTATGAAGAGGAGGCAGAGAAGTAGGCAGACCTCAAGCAGGACAAGTTCCTGGGCTGCCTCTGCCAGGCAACCGACACCCTCAATATAGCCTGGCTGCTAAACAACAGCTTGTAAAGATTGGTGCCACCCAACAGCAACGTCAGTGTGCGATTGTTGATCTGACTCTGACGGAATGCAGAAACGATCCGATGCACTGGAAACACACGCAGCAGTTTGCCTATAGCCCATCGTCTACTTTCCAATCAACCTTTTCCAGCTACTAGAACCTCTCTGCTTCTTCTGTTGCATATTCCATGCCTGTGTGCCACAAGCCAGGTTGAAAAGGAAAGTGTAGCCCTAAACAACACCTGCTTCGTCTCTCTTCCAAGTACGCCAGCGTCCTCGTCGCTTGCTTGTTGCACTTGGTGCGAGTGTCCACTGTACTTCTGCAGCAGCGGGGCAGAGCGTCAGCCACGCCAGTTCTCCACTCAAAAGTTGTCATTCAGTGAGGATGCAAGCGGACTGGAATTCCCGAAGGTCCTCTGCTCCAGTAGTTTGTGCTTCTTGTCACTGAATGGGTCCTGTGCATCTGAGCTTTGGCTGGGTGTTTGGAGAAGACCAGAGTTGTAAACATGCATTTAGAGTTGTTAAGATGACCAGCCCATTCCAATATTTAAAAGCAGAAGTGAGGTTGGAGCACTGATTTTCCTAGCGGCCCCGCCAGTGCTCGGACTGACCCTCCAGGTGACAGTGTGTCTTCTCCCAAGGCCAGGTTCCTCACACCGTGCCCGGGAGCATCTTGAGAACAGTCTCTTAACCTTCCCTGTCACCATGAAGGCACAACCTTACGCATGGTCACAGAAGAGACAGGGTGGGGAGCGATGGACCTGCCTGAAACTACTGACCATTTTCTGGGGTGTCGAATGATGTTGGGGTACACGTTGTTCCAGTTGTTCTTGCTTTTATTTAAGGTCCTTGCAGACAGAGAAGCATACATCCCCAACAAAACCATCCCCAAGTAAATCATGTTAGGATTTATGCAAGATTGTGAGTGAGATTCCTAGGAATGAATGTGTTCTACTTAGACTCCATTTACAAATTCAGTATTACCTTGAGGAAAACAGATGTCTCTTGAAGGTTATCTATTAATTAGTACATCAAGAGAATTTGGCTTGTGAATATTCAAGGTTTTGTCATAAAGACTATGCAAATCTAAGTATTTTTGACTATGACAGTATCATCATTTTTGGTATAGTTATCATGGAATGTACAGACCCAGCTTCAGGTATATTACATGTACCCTGGGAGGAAGGAAAGATCATTACTGTAATAATTTAAGTGGAGGTTCAGGTAGGTTAACAAGGCTCCCTGTGACAGGCACAGAACAGGTGGACTGGCAGGGATCTCAGCTCAGGCGTACAGCAAGTCTGCTCATGTTGTCAAGGCCGCTGGAACATGGCACGCCATGCTTAGCACTACTGAAGGCTGGAGTCCATTCGTTTGCTTGACATTCCAGGTAAAGAATGTAAAAGTGTTTGGAAAAGTCAAGAGTACAGCACCAGCATGGGGCCTGCCAGCCTGTGATTTCCCTAGCTGGTGAATCACAAGCTGCCTGACAGTTCTGCTAAAAGACAATCTTTTCCAATCGCTCAAAGAGGGTGTTTCCTTTCTGTTCCCACCTTTGTGCCCTAGCCGTGAGTCTTCATGCTTTGTGCCTGACTGTGAGGACTAGGGCAGGCCACTAGAGGCTGTGGGAGAGTCTAAATGTAAGTGTTCCTCAGGCCTCCTGCCTTCACAGGCTGTCTTTTTTGGAAGTGCCCACGATTAGTGGCCACTAGTGTATTAACTAATTTAACTAACTTGGAGCTAAATGTGATATTGGGAGTGGTCTTCTCAGAGGAAACTGGTTACAGGGAGTGACACTCAGGTTACATTAAGACAGGTGACACTCGCTACAAGTGTCTCTCCCTACCCCACTCTGGGTTCCTGCTCTTCACTTCCTGTCCGTCACGTTGTGAGCGACCTTCTGCTTCCTGTCCACCATACCCCTCTGCCATGGTCTCTCAGACTTGGATGAAACTGCTACAAACTGAGCACAGCCAAATGAGGCTTCTCCTCCCTTAAGCTGCAGTATCTGGCACTGCTTCTTAGTAAGGAAAACAGCTAAGACACTGAAGCCTCTCCTTAGTCTTGGTAGTTCTCAGAGGTGATCACATTGTTCCCAAGGAGAGACAAAGCTAAGGATTCAGTTCAGCCCCTCCTTCATGTTGCTGAGCAGAATACAGTGTGTCAAAGGGTTCATGTCCTTTCCAGCATGCACACACACACACACACACACACACACACACACACACATATATGTTTGGGTTCCTATCTCAACCTCCCCAGTGCATGGTTATAGGCATGCAGCACTACCAAGCCTGCCTACAGTGGCTAGCTCAGTGCCTGAGGCCAGCATGCATGGCATGCAGTACCGGGGATTGAACCCAGGTCCTTGTGCTTGCCAGGCAGGCATTTAGACCCTGAGCTATCTCCTCAGCCCATCCAATTTTGTTATAAAAATATAGCACTTAATAAGATAGAATAGGCCTTGTGGATTTGCAAATGTTTAATGCTTTTTGTCTTTATATATTAAATTAATGAATACACTCTCAGTACATTTGGAAGCAGGAGTATGCACTGATCCACAGGAAATAACGGTCCAGGGAAATTTTGACACTTACTAACTATGACTGATCTTTACTGATGTCAGTGTGGGAAGGCGCTCTTCCAGATGTTTCACAGATGTCTACTTGCATTTTCCAGAGGGTGGAGACAGATCGGAAGGCATGCGCTCCAAAGTGAGTTCTATCTTCTTCCTCCACACATCACTACCTCTGCCTGGGTGGTGCTGGATGTCATTTTCCTCTTGTTTTGTTTTTCATGTCATTGTTTAATTCCCAGAGTTTTGTTTTATGGTAAAACTATAGAACCAATACAGCACGGCCTATAATTGCATGGAGCTGCGTGGCTTACAGATCCACTTTGCTAGCAACGCCTCGTGCTTTCTTTTGCCTTACAATAGTCCCAGAAGATAATAAACATTATGTTTATGTAGATTAGCATTAACAAGGGAGCAAGCAACCGTAGACGCAGCACAAAGCCTTGTCTGTAGCCTTACTCCTAGCTCTCTTCCGCTGCTGTCTCTCTTTCTAAATGCGCAATGGGCCAGCCGATGTATTCAAAGCTAATTCTGCAAGAGAAGATTCCAGCCAGACCAAACCAACTGAGCCTCTACGTCTCCACCTCCTCCATGCTTCCACTTTGGTTTTGTATGAACAGGCAACACAGACTTCCTGGGAGAAGGTGGAGAGATGAGATTTCGTGATGATGAACCTTGCTCTCTGGCACGTTCGATCTCCCCTGTGTGCCACGGAAGTCCCTCTGCATAGCTCCTGCTGTAAGGATACTAATGGTCTAGCTGCGTAGCACCCCCAGGCGCCTCTGGCTGCAGCATCGGCTCCACTTGCCTTCTCCCTTTTGCATTGTGATTTCAATTTTACACTGTGGAGATTTTGATAAAGGAAAGCACGTACAACCTCTCCACCACCGAGCATTTGGTTAAAGCATGGAAGCTGTGACGCCAAAAGCCTCCATCTCTAATGTTTTTCTAAGCAGATTCATGCACATCCTTCTAGCAGTGGAAGAAGACAGCTAATGGCTGACTTTGATGCTCTCAGTAACTGCAAACCCTTAATAGACAGTGTGTCTGCATTCATAAACCACTGGCCTACCCGAATAAGTTGTCCTTTCTTTAATATTCATATTTTCTCACTCAAGTTTGTAGAGAGGCCTTGGCATTTAGTCCTCTGTCAAGTGCAAGAGCTGACTTTTCAGCATAATATTCTTCAGTCTTTATGACCACCGTGATTTATGCATTAGTGTATTCTCAATAACCTCCCTGAATTATCTTCTTAAAAACTTAGTAAATACCACCGTTTTATGCAGTTCCTTAAGAACTCTGACCTTATTTAAACTAATCTCACATAAATTTTTATTACTAAACTCTTTTGCATATGAGAATTTATCATGGTGGTGCAGTGAATTTTGTGCTAAACCTTATTTTAGAGGTTAGGTGCCTACAGGTGCAATACATGACTATGGAAACTGTCTTATTCACCTGAAAATTTTTAAATGCTTCTGCACTTTGTCTGCTATTATGCAGGCTCTGATTAGTCACATAGTTTAGGATCAAATCCTGGATCAGCCACTCACCACTTATCTTACCCTGTCTGAGTTTGTCTTTATGCGTACAAAATTCTTAATAATGGCACTCACTGGGCACATTTTTGTGGTAGATAAAACAATACTAAAGGAGTCAATTTATGTTAACTGCAGAGCATAGTGTCTAATGTGAAGTAATTGCATAAAAATGATACTATTCTTAGAGATGAGGTTTATTAAAAGCTGAATTAATGTTGAATCCTTTAGAAAATAATGCTATGAAATCCAGAATTTCCAGTCAGTAGAATTACAGAAAGACATTGAGATGTACTAAGAAGAACAAACGTATTTATAACCACACATCCTGCCTTTAACCCCCCAACTGTGACTTATTAGTTGGGAGATGTTCCCATAACTCCGAGGTCTGTGGACGTTTACTGGTAATGACAGATAAGCTATTAACAGTGACCAGTGTTTGGCATGAAATTTATGTCTGGGGAGCATTCTGCACGGAAGGAGTTTTCAAAGTTTTAACTCCCTGAGCCCCTGATCACAGGCTTTTTCAGAGAAGCCCAAAGAATAAGCAAAGAAAACAATCGCAGAGCCCAATTCATGGACTTTCCCTGAGGCCTAAGGTATCTGACCCTGCTCCCTGCCCACCTCACACGGTTCCCTTCTGGCCATGTGACAACTTGGAAAGTTTTGGAGAGAAGCCATGAGCCAGGGACAGATCATGATGCCACAAGGAAAGAGTGTGGGGTAAGAATTCACCCTGCCTCTGCTTCTGTTCCAAATATTTCTACCATAGGTCACGGTCTTCCAGAGACCTCAAGTAACACTAGCCAGTGGGACTTTGGAGAAGCCTAAGGTAAGTGTTCAGGCCATGCATGACGATAGGGGATAGATGCAGAACTGATGCCTGTATAGCTACTGAACTACTAACACCAGTAGAACTATGACTTCGATGGTGTAGACCTGGTGTTTCAAAATTAGCCTCTTTATGGAGCTATTTGACATTTCACTGAATATCAACTTACTAATGTCTGGTATACCTGATAGAGAGTGCTTGAATGATAAAATCAGAGGATTTAAAATTGGAGAAACTTTTAAGACCAACTTATTCAGTGCTACTTATTTTTCAGGTTGAAATGCTAAAGTTCATGGAATTAAGGGATTTCTCAACTACTAAATGCAATCAGCTGTCTTGGTTCAACCTGGGGTGGATTGGGGACAACGGTCAGAAGAACTCAGGTGTTACTCTAAGCATGAGGAGATGTCTCTGGGTCACTGTCGCACATTCAGTGTGGGCAACAGGGATTATATAAAGTGATGCATAGCTACTTTTAAAGGAGGTGAAATAGAGCGGGGTGGGATGGAATTTTGGAAGCCAGACTCCAGAAACCCAGTCTCTCATCAGTCTGAGGAGCTTCTGTAGAGAAGGATCCTAATCCTTATGCAGGGGGACTTGTCCTCTTCTACCCCTACAAGCAATGTTTGGTCATTTCTCCTGCCTGCTGCACACACTCCAAGCAATCTTTGGTCATCAAAAGCATCCTCATGACTTCAGTTTCTACTCCCTCTCTCTTTAGAGATGTCTGCACTTCCCCGAGTCTCCTCTTACACTCATTCTTGCGTAGGCTGTGAGTCTCAACTAGCAACGCAAGGTCAGATTGGGTAAGACAGAAACCAGGGCACAAAGCTGGCCTTTCATCAGATGCCAGAAGTCAGAAGTGACAGTCTGGTTGTCCGAGGAGTTCCTATATGATAGAGACATCAGGATTTCCCTCTCCTGCTGAGTAGAGGTGTGCCTGGTGAGAAGCGCCACATCTTGGGAGCTCTAAACTCTTAGTAGAGATGGAACCAGGCAGAGGCATTATTCTTCTTAGCATACAAATATTTCTTGCCTAGGCAACTCTAGTGAGGAATGCTGTGACATTGCCGTGCGGCTGAAAGGGGCACATTTACATGGGCAGGTCTACACCGTGTTCCCCTTGTGTGCCATCTAGTATCTAGAAATTTCTTTTCACTCACTTACAGAGTTTCTACCATGTCTTACTGAACAAAAGAAAACAAAAACAAACAAAGAAACAAAAAATTAAAAACAAGGACTAGACAATCACAGAAAGCCACTGTATCACCTTGGAATAGGTTATGACTATGGTTCTTTGGGATCATAAAAGACAACTCGGAAGTCAGAAAAGAGTTTGATATGCAAAATTTCTAACACTTAGAATCCTGATGCGTCTGTTATACATGACCCTCACCTGTCTGCCTGAGCCGTTGGCGGTTTGGTTCCCTGGTCCTTGGCAGGTGCATCTCGTCCTTGGGCCTGGTCCGCTGCTCCTCATGTCCCTGTCTGTTCATCGGCTGTGTTCTCAGCTGATGTGTTTTCTTCCATACTCTCAGGAAAGACACTCTACATTTCACCAATTAAATAAACATAACTTCTGCTCCTCTCCTCGCCTCTACTGCTTCTCACTTCTCTTTATCCTGGTCTTATGTGTTGGCTTTTCTATAGGCTTTGCTGTGCAATATAAAAAGATAAAAATTTTAAAGTACTGACTAAGATCCTATTGAGCTTCAGTCTGACTCAGAGCAGATTGCCTGTGCATAGAACCAAGCCTCGCCAATTGGACTCCCGGAAGCCAAATCGGAGACAGAGACGAGGATGCATGGCGTTTAGAGTGGAGAGAACCTCACAGCGATGCTGCGTAGAGGAGAGGTCAGGAGCAGCGCTGGGAAGACGGAGCTGCTGTGTGGCCTCTAACCTGAGTGGACATTTAGACTGATCCATTTAAGTCAAGGTGGCCAGGTCTCTGTGGTCCCACCTTGATCAGCCACTGGATGTTGGTGTTTCTGAGATGGCGTGTAACCTTGGGTGAGGTGGCTTTTTTAGAAAAAAAATCATATAGGGGTTGAGAGTGGAACACTGTATTTCTGACATTTGCAGAGCATAGGGCACGTTGACCTTCATCAATGGTCGGCGGTGACTCGCAGCATCCCACGTATAATGAGTAAAATCTCTGTTCTCTTCAGCCTGGGGTCTTCGTTATCTTGCTGTTCTGGCACAATATTGTTTAGGACTGTTTCCTCTGAAGTCCTCTTCGAAGTGGGTTCCAAGATGCAATAAGAAGAAACTTATTGGAAAAGTACTGGAGAAGTCTGAAGTGCAGAGGAAGGGGCAACATCGCTGGGTTTCCATGGAGGTCTGGAACCCGGCTGAGAGGATGAAGACCCTGCTATGGCAGCCAATTAGAGCATCTTGAATAGTTATTGCTATCCCAGGTTGGAGCATAGGTCCTTCATAGGCAGGGTGGTCTTTCTCACATACCATGATGTGTTCAGGACCTGGATAAAGGCAGAAGGTGCCCTGAACAGGAAGCTTGGGACAGGTCCCAAAGTGCATTTGGTGGACTTGTGTCATTAAGAGAGTTTTGGGTAGTGGACCTCCATTGATTCCACAGGACAGCCCAAGTGATGCTGAAGCCAGCATTGGACCTTGGTGTGTGCTGCTGGGGTAGTGTGCTGTGGGAAGGCCTCCGTGACTCCCTCGCTCTTAGTTAGAACTATGCTCTCCTGTAATAGCTGAGATTGTCCTTCATAAAATATTGTGTTTACTGTGTGGTTATTCCCTCCATGATTCAGAGGAGTGAGAAGTCAAGCTAGACCTGAAGCAGTCATGCTAGACCATCCCTCTACTTGAAAACCTGGCAGTGAAAGCTTGGGAGAGTAATTCAACATTCGTGCTTGTTCCCATTTAAAGTAATGTCAGCCCAGTGCTTAAAGACTCGGAATCTGGAGCCAGGTTTCCTGGGAGTAAAGCTTGCTCTAGACACTGTGTGTCTGAGGACTATGTAACTCCTGCCATCTCTGTCACTTGAGGACCCTGTTGAAGCTCTTGTTGGCTGCAGGGAGGCTGCACTGGGCCTCTTCCCTCCTAAAAAGGTAACAGTTTGTTCCCAGGCTAACAGGCACTTATCTCTAGAGTAAGCTCACCTTCTCTGACCTTAGAACCTACGCTAGCACCTGCCACGTGGGTTCTGCACCCTGTGTCATGACCTTTTAGCAGCTGGCCCCTGGAAGGCCCAGGAGAAAGGCAGCACAAGCTACTGCACCCTGCTGACAGCACAGCGAGGCTTAACTTGGATGCAGAGCACAGTTCTCTTCCTGCCCCGTGACTCTGGAATCCTCTGATATTCACTTACCTTTCGCTTATGTTAAATCTGACATGACCCACACTCAAACTGCAGCTGGCGAGTGATTGTCTCACAGAAAGTGTTAATCCTTTATGCCCGATGCTCTGCTCCTCTAACAAGGCTCATCCAAAGCAAATCTGAGCATACCTGCTACAGTTTATTTGTTTTTATTGAGGCCTACAGTTGTGTGGGTGTGTGTGTGCATGCGCACATGCCAGGGAGAGCGAGAGACAGACAGACAGACAGACAGACAGACAGACAGACAGACAAAGGAGAGAGAGACTGGAAGAGATTTTCAAAGATTTGTTACATTTATAACTTTTAGAGTAAATATCAATATCAGCCACCTAAGAGCAGTGTATTTCTAAATGTCATGAGTTCGTGTAAACGCACCATATTATTTGTGCAATATGTTCTGGTTTTAACTTCTGCAGGAAGGCTACCCACAGTTTAGGCCACATAGACCAAAGCCCAATGCAATCTATATCTATATCTATATCTATATCTATATCTATATCTATATCTATATCTATATCTATATCTATATCCCTATCTCTATCTATCTATATATATATATATATATATATATATATATATATATATATATATATATGTCCTGTTTCAGTTTTTCTTTTTCTCACTGTGAATAGAGTTCAGAACACTGAAGCCATTTCCAGACTATTCCCACTAGGCTACATGGAGGATCCCCTGGGGAAATATTTCATTATCAGACACATTGACTGCCTGTGATGCAGTAGCCATTTGCCCTGTAGCTGGTTATGGGTATTTCACAAATAGCCAAACGCATTCACCTGGAAGGGTTGCTAATATAGATTTAGCAAGGATTTCCCCTTAGGCCAGTGGTTCTCAACCTGTGGGTCGTGACCCCGGTAGGGGTCGAATGACCAAAACACAGGGGTTGCCTAAAGCCATCAGAAAATGTTATTTATTTGAAATTACAGTTTTGAAGTAGCCACCAAAATTATTTTTTTTGGTTTTGGGGTCACCACAACATGAGGAACTGTATTGTGGGGACACCACATTAGAAAGGCTGAGAGCCGCTACCTTAGACCCCCATGTGCTTAGGAGGTGCCTTGGGAAGAGAATCGAATCATAGGATTGATATGGCTGACTCGATGGGGCAGAGGAAGAGGAAGGCGTAGAGGGTGTGCCCTGTGTCCCGGAAGGGTTCACCTCTCTCCCTGGCTCCTTACCTCCTTCTGCTCCCGGAGAGTGTGGCATGAGGGCTCTCCTCCCCTGCTATCGTAGCACGTTTGCGTGTAGGCCAGAGAAACACAGAGAGAAACTTCTGAAATATGAGCCAGAATAAACTGCTCTCCCTTATGCTGTGTCCCAATAACCATAAAGCAAGAGCTGTGGGAGGTTGGCTGACTGAGCTTTCAATAGGGTAGATAAACTCATTAATAGTGAAGAGACTTAGGATTTGAGCTACTAATTCTTGTCGAATCTGTTTCAGGATGAACATTTCTGAGCCTCTTTCTTAAATACTGAATTGCAGACAGAAATACTTATTTCCCAGGATTGGTATGAATAAAAAAAAATATTAAACAACGAAGTCTAAGGAACATGGTACAATATCTGAAATACTCAGGATGCACTTCGGATTCATAACATAGTCTTTGCAGTCTCTCTGAGTTTGGTAAGGGCCAGATCACTCTAACCTCATCTGTAGTGACCCCACTATGCCGCCTGCATTCTACAAGCAGTGGGACCTTTGCTGGCCAACAGAGACCGTGAGAGCTTTCTCCTTATACCTGCCAGTGGGCCACAGTGTTTGCCAAAGCACTTCTTTCTCCTACTGGCTACAGTTGTTTTTCAAATACCCCAGCCTTTGAAAATTGACACCAATTTGGATCATAGAAATTTGGCAGTGCCAGTGCTGGTTTTCAAGGCAGAGGTCCTCAGACAGCAGCAACGTACCTACTGTATTTGGGGCTCTGACTCAAACATGGAGGATAGAAGTGCCAACCGCATGTCCTATGCATTGGCAGGTCTATGTAAAGGTAGAAGGAAAGGGCAATGGAAAGAATCAGAATTCTGTCTGCTTCCTTTACAAAGTTATACACACTCTGAGAGGCTACAGCAGCCTTAACCTGGGGGCCCAGAGGGACACAGTTGCCCTTAGAGGACTCCCCAGGTCCTGCGGTGCAAGGCGCAGGCGGAGCCGCGGGCTGAGGTTCCTGAGGGGTCTGCCTGTCACCACACTGTGCAGCTACCTCTGGAAGCTGTGCAGGTCAGCCGAGCTCTGACATAGTGCTGCTCGAGTGAGCCAGGGTGTCTTGTTCTTCCAGACCCCAGAGCTTCAGCTTGGGTCGTTTTCAAGGAGCAGGACAGATCCTGAAAGATGATCTCTGATTAAGATCAGGAAAACCGCGGCTGAGTGCTTCTTGTAAGCCTCAAAGCCTGAGCTCCCTGTGGTGAACCACAGCGGTCCAGCTCTCAGCACCATGTTGTTCCTAGGGGAAGGGCCACAGGGAGGGGAGGGGAGGGGAGGGGAAGGGAGGGGAGGATGGGGCCAGGGCTCCCGCTGAAGAGCTCAGCTCTGCCTCAGAACTAAGCTGCGCACGCCCGCGCAGGCACACACAGCCCAGGCAGGGGCCGATGGTGGAAACAGAGTAGCCCTAGTGGAGTCAGAGCTTTATAAGCATTAGACCTGAGACTGGGTCGAGGCAGAGCTTGCAGAGAAATCACGGAGCTAGACGGCCGGGTGCTCTGATGCAAAGAGGTCAGCGTAGAAGTCTGTGGGTATCTTTTGCTCATGAATGATGTATCTCCCATGGTGTATATCTACTGGTAGGTTTGCTGGGTAAAATGTTGTTTGCGTTTCTCATCTTTTGAGGAAACTCCACGTTATTTTACATAAGAGAGGCACTAATGTGTATTCTCACCAGCAGCGTTCAATGATGCTTTTTCCACAAATCTTTTCTAACACCTGGTATCATTTATCCTGATGATAACCATTCCAGGTATAAAATAATGTCTTCCTTTTAGATTTAATTTGCACTTCCCTGATGAATAGTTCTATGGAGGAACGGAGGATTGCTTTTTCCTTGTAGCTGCTGGCTATGTGTGTCTTCTTTTCTTTTCTTTTTTTTTGAGAAGTATTTACCTAGATCCTGTGTATAGCTTCAGATTGGATTATTTGTTTCACTGAAATTATATAAATTCCTCAAAATCTCAGACAGTAAACGTTTTTTAGAGAATACTTTGAAAATATTTTCTCCCCTAAGCTGCTTCCTCATTCTGCTATTTCCTTTAGAGAACTGAAACTTCTAATAGATAATGTTTCTGACTATTTTCACTTCTGCTTCCTGTGTTCTTGGGTGCAGGTTCAAAAATAGTTTCCCACACCAAAGTCTTAGAGTGTTTCTATGATACTTTCTTCTTTGTACTTTTAGGGTAGAAACCTTTAAGAGCAATTGGAACTCTGCAAACCAGAATGCTGTGTAAGAAAAATTTGCTTGAGAAGGAAACGTGGGCCCCTGATGTTGAAGGCACGCTGTGCCCAGGTGAGAGACAGGAGGTTGTGCAGTGCGGGAGCGTCTGGGGCAGGATTGCGAGCTCCGAGAAGAATTTGGTTTTGCCGTCCGGCTTGCTGGGGTGGAATGTAGAACACGGTGGCCTTTGGTGGTCATTCTTTGGGGCTTTGGGTCAAAGGGTTCAATATACATTTAGAAATGCAGAGCAATGTGTACGTCACGCACTTGCTTTTTGCTTTTTGGGTCTGAGGCAGTTTCGCCTTCTGTTTTTGCCTCTTTTCTATTCTCTGATCTTATACCTCAATTTGAAACCTCTTGACACTTTCCAGTTATCAACGTATATCTCAGAAAAGCAAAAATGCGAAAGGCAGAAAGGAAACAAAGGCCCCATGTTTGCAACTGAGCATGCGCATATTGGTGACAGGTATATTGTGTAAAGTCAACTTTCTGCACTTTAAGCATTCAGGAGTAAACAAACATGGCTGAACAAGGAGGAAAAGGTAAGGATAAGATGTTTAGTTGACAATATGAACGGAGGCACTCCAGTTTCATGCCTTTCAAGTTTGATAGTGCTTCTCTTGGTAGCGGTTTTCAATGTGTACAGGGACAGAGGTGAATCTTTGGGTGGGCCAAATTTCACTTAGACTCGGTGAAGTTAACCAATCCCTTTTCTTCCTTCTGCTCTAAGTGGAAGTCTGTAGAAGATCATTAGCTAATCATAGGCTCATCTTAGAGTTTGCAGCAATACACCCCTTACCCAGGTGTGCACGTACACATGCGTGTGAGCACGCACACACACACACACACACACACACACACACATACACACATTCATACATCCTTGAAGTTATTGTGAAAAGCTACTGTTATCACGGATTCACCTCATTTGGTTTGGGCATTTGACACTGCATTTTCTCATCGAAGTGCTAATATTCCCAGAAGAGTAATAAAAGTATCATAACCAATGATTTTTTCTTTTGAAATGCTACTCTAATCTTTCTTAAGCACTTTCATACTTGGTCCTACCCACAATTGGCAGGAAGCTGAGGGTAAAGGGCCTTGTGGCAAGGTGACATAGTAGAATTTGGACCGGAGTACGGGCTGGGCTGAGCACTGACTGCTGAAGATTTGCCCTTCGCTGCCACGCGGCTTCTCAAGAAAAAAGCACAAATTCACATCTGTACACGTAACTTGAACTTGAGGGCTGATCTGAATTCCAAAACAAACACAACTAGGAATTATCTGAAAGAAGACAGAATCTGGGAGCAGTTTCCAGAACACCAGTCCTCAGGTGTAGTATGACACTCTTTCAGGGGGTGCCCATCTATGAGTGGGTTCCAGAAACCCTTGAATCTTTTCAGCAGTGTGCAATGTTGCCCATGCAGGCTCTTGAGGCACCATGAGTGCTTTCCTGTGCACCAGCTAGTTCCTGCTCAGGTGCCCGGATGGTAACTTCCACCTGTTCCATTAAATTGGCAAACAATAGCCTTCATCTCTTTACTTAGGGCAAGAGCACAGGCCCTGCCACAGGAAGCATTCCATGCTACTCTTGTCTGTGCTGATTGGGAGGAATATGTGAAACAAGCCATGCTCCTCACAAGAGATGCCACTCTTAAGTGTTCCTTCCTCTCCAGGGACAAAGAGGTAATTTCTGCTCTTTTTCTGGGAAGGATAAAGAAGAGCTCTCCTAAGAGCTTTGCTGAGGGCAAGACTGCTGTGGGAGCTTTCCTTCATTCCTTGGGTTCCTTAAAGCCGGAACTTAACACATGTGGTGTTGCGAGAATGAGCTGAGGGTCCACAGGAAGTGTGAGGAGGGGTGGGGGCGGGGCAAGCAGCCTGGGCCCAGGACCCTGTGCCACGCTGCGCTCACCTGCCTGTCTGGCCCCCTCCATCCCTGCACCAGATCGGCCTTCCTCCTGGTTTAATGCAGCCATGCGGGTGGACTCGGGTGCACCGGTTCCAGGAAGACTTTGAGGTCACGCTTTATCCGACGAGGCTTCCTGCCGATGAGCAATAAGCCTCGTGGGCTGAAAGCGGACTGGAATGAATTATGAAGAAAAGCACTTACCTGGCTGTCAGGCTTTACCCTTCGGCAAAGACCTTCCCACTGGACAGAAACACTGATGGGAAATAACTTAGCAAGGAAAGTGAAATAGGCTAGATGTCAAGTGGAGCGTGCGGACACTCGGAGGTCGTGGGATTTCCAAGCAGGATCCACAGGGAAGAGAAGGCAGAGGGAATTCGGATTTGGAGGGAGAGTGTCTGTAGGTCAGGAGTATAAATCACCGCCAAGAGCAGCTAATGCCTCCGATCCTTCCAGCGGCTGCTTGCGGAGTGCGCAGGCAGGCAGGTCAGTGCTTCTCGAGTGTGGCTGCATCCTGGGGTCTTTATTAGGCTCCTAAGAGGCTGTGGGATGCCATCATAAAAATAAAAATATAGAGAGAAATCTTGTCCTATAAATCCAGAGTTAACATCAAATACATATGCAGCTTCTGCCACAGCTTTGGGTGTATAGGGTGGGCATAAAGCAGCTTGTGTCCTTCAACGCCTCCACAGATGCATCTGTTGCTGCCACCCCTGACACACACACACACACACACACACATCTGGGTTGTGGGGACCCTGAAGACTTTAATCTCTTCTAAGTGACACCTGCAAATATTGGAAACACAAAATGTAGAGTCTTCAGTTCTTTTCAGCTGCCACCAGAACAATTAAGTAATTAAGTACAGGCCTTTCCTTTCCAACAGCCCAAGCAGCTTCATGCCTGGCGTTCTGATGAACATGAGGCTCTGGTGGTCCTGTGTCTGGGGCGGGGCAGGCTCATGTCACAGCCTCACTGTTCCCCAAGGGTTCATACTTCAGGGAGCAGAGTCCGTGGCCTCTAAGGTTTCACTGAGTCTGTGGCAGCCCAGGGCTCATGGCAGGGATTTCCACGAACACACATAGGGGCTCAGGAAGCTCAAGCCCCACTGCCAGGGCCTTCCTGAGAGGAACAGTTTAACCTTTCCAAAAACCAGAATAAACTATAGTATCTTTTATCCTTGCCAAGCCTTTTCTTGCTCTGTCACTTTATTTCTTTTCCCAGAGAAGCATTTCTTGGTGATTATTTTATAAAGGTTGAACTACAGAAAAACTTCAGGCATCACTCGGTGCTGACAATATGCTCGCACTCCGACGCGAGCAGGCGCCTTAGCTCTGCAGGATGCTGCCAACGTGGGTAGCTGGATACAGAGCCGGCGGGAGCGCTGTGATTTTTTTCTGCAACTGCTTTGGTTGTGCAATGATCTCAAGATAAGAAACGTAATGGAAATGCACGACCGGGGACATCCATCGCCCTGACGGAGGAGGACAACCTGTCTGCACTGTGACTCAGGCTCCCACAGCACGGGGAGACACTTTTAAGGCGAGAAAGACAAGATGGGCTAGCGGGAAATTATGGCTAGTTTTACAAGTGACAGGTGTGGCACTGTGGTAGCGCAAGACATCTGTCTTTGTCTGATGAATATGTTAATTTGTGAATGGGTGAGTTGACATGATGGGTGAGTGTTGATCAATGATCAAGCCGAGTCATCAGTAGATGTGGGGTGATTGGCTATTTTGTGCCATTGAAGAAATTCTGTGATGTTCAAGGTGTTTGTAAAAGTCAGCTAAAGCGCAAGGACGGGGCTTCTCTCACTTCAGCTCAAAGCTTTGAGTGAGAGAGAAAGAAAGAAAGAAAGAAAGAAAGAAAGAAAGAAAGAAAGGTGTCATGCTACCCAGAGAATGTCTGTCAGAAGATTCAGGTTATCCTTTCAAAAATTCATTTTTTTATTTCTTATGTTCAGTCTCTTTCCATTTTACTATATCTATTGTAACCTTCAGATTTTATGTGTTCTTTCAGGTTCTTACGCTAAGGAGACACTCTGACATTTACACACGTGAGTCTGATTTATTTCACTTATGAATATGGCATCTAGTTGCTTCCATTTACTGATAATAATACATAGAACAACAACCATTATTGATTTTCTACTTTTGTCTTGAAATTCTGTGCCATGTGTGTTGGTGTGTGTTGCTTTGTTTCTGTCTTTGTGTTTGCTTTTACTCTTAAAAAAAAAATCAGCTGTTGGATCCAGAATTTCAAATATGTGAGTTGCCTAAATCTCTCCAGCAAAGAACTACAGTGCTTCTCAGAGGGAACAGGAAAAAAATCAATTTTCTCTCCATTGCAACAGGCATTATTCCTGCTTAACACACCAAGTAGAATACAACTATGCACACACACAACATCACACACGTGTAAATACAAACCCATCTAGTACATTCACTTATGTGGAAAAACCTATGTACACTACATGACTGTACACTCACGTGCACATGCACAAGTAGACATGGAGGTAGAAACACACACACACACACACACACACACACACACACACAGCAGAAAGTCTAAGTCAGCAGCAACCAATCTACATGTGACGTCCACTGTGAGAAGATGTTAAGCAGCCGTTGTTGGGGGGTGCAGGAGCTTGCAGAGGTCTATGTTGAGCCACTTCCTTTCTAAACAATGATCCCGGCATGAGGACCATGGTGGCCCTGGGATGGCAAAGGCATTCCTCTGTAGCTATTCTTAGTGATGCTGGTTATGTTAGTCAGGGCACACGTGCTGCTCTAAGCACAGGGCTGAAGCAGGTTCGGACATGCTGCAGCTCAGATCTGGAGGTCAAGTGACAAGAGCCCTTTAGATTAAGCTGTGTGTATGATTGTGTAGAGGGGTGACAGCAAATGTGAAACTGGGGTACAGAAGCCTGCAGCTGGCCACTGACTGACTCCATAGCGTTCAGTAAGCTCCTCCCAGCTCCAGTCTACAAAGGAAAGATTTAACACTGCCCAGGTATAAGGGAGTCCATCTTCTGTCTCATGGCGAAGTTCCAGGAAGTGTGAGTGCTCTTGACTGTGTACCCAGTACCATAGGGGATGGAGCAATTTAAAGGCCAGGGCAAAATAACTTCCCTGAACGTATAAAGTAGGGCAGGCTTGAACAATGAGGCACAGCCAGAAGATGCACACAAGGGAAGCATGTGGTCTTGCTTTGCAGGAGCAGGAAAGAAGAAAAAGGGGGCTGTCCAGGGATAGCAACAATTCCCCTGAACTCAAAATGTCATAAGAGATTAGAGATGGAATTGGGGCACTCTAGTCAGGACCAAGTCAGGATCTCCAAGCATCATTCCAGCCCTAACCATCTGTGTGAGTCTAAAACTCCCACAGATTCTCTGGACTGAAGTACTGCAGTCAGACATTGCCATGAGATCACCTAAGCTCTGTTCACTCAGTCTTGGAGCATGGCCTGGGCCAGGTGTGGGCTCCTTTATCTTCTGTAGATGAGAGATCTGTGAAATTTCTGCCTTGTGCTTATCCTGCTGATATTTTGTGGAGGAGTGGAGGTGAGGTAGGAAGGACTGCTGACCAATCCAAAGTCCCGAAGATTTGCTTCCACGCACTGGGGCGCCCTCACAAGGAAGGACCTCTTCCCTTGGCTGACTGCTTCCAGTGGAATGTCTTTGCGCCAGTCAGGTCTCATGAAAGAAGAAGATATGAGGGAAGACACAAAAACGTACAGGAATTCACAAGGGAGGCAGGCAGTCATCACCCACAGACTCAGGAATGGCTCTTTATACTCAAAGATCTCAAGGATGCAGTTCAATTTGCAAGACCTGGGGCTCACTCTAGCATCCTTTGTGAATTCACACCAGGGGGCCCAAAGATCTGTGATGGACGGATAAGGAACCTCAGATGAAAGCCCGGAGGTGACGTCCAAAGTGAAGGAGAGGGCTGGAGCTCCTCCAAAGAAACAGAGCAGACTCACTTCTTCATTTTCCCCTTCTTCCATTCAGGCTTCAAGGCTATTGTTGGTGCCACTGACATCCACGGCAAATCCATCTGGAAAATTCTTTCAGCCATACTCACAACTAAGCTAATTCAAGTATCTGCATGCTTCTCCCTCAACCCTCAGATGTAGGTCCCATATCTCATCTCTCTCAACTATTGGCGTCTCTTTTCTGATCAGACACCTAAAGAAGTCTCTTCTCTCCAACTGATAGATTTCTACTCAGGTTTCAGTTTTTCGTTTTCTTCCATTCTGTTCTGTTGAAATAGGGTTTTGCTATGTAGTTCAGGCTGTTTCTTCTTTTCCTTGTCTCTTATTCCTTTTTATTACCTTTAAAAAAAAAAAAAGAACACTTACCTGAGAGTATAGTGGTACTTGAAGTGACGTTAGAAGCAGCACACATCTAAATGACCAGAATGACAGACATTTCAAGGATAGTTTTAGTAGTACACATTGCAATCCTCAAGGCCAAAAATCTTTTGCAGATTCTTAGGACCATTATCTAATTCATCCTGCATATATAGGTGCATGGTTTTGCCCCTGCCATGTTTCCTAACTTTTCTGCTTGCTGTCTCTTCATTGTTTAATCCTTAAGCTGTGTTATGCCTTTCCATTTTTATTTCTTCTTCTGAGTACTTATACTAGGGAGGCCATATGATATTTACTCATGTAGGTCTGATTCACTTCACTTGCGAATATCTGTTCAAGATACATCCATTTATGTATGAAGGCATTCGAGTTTATCATTCTTTATAGCTCAATAAAAAACACCACATCTTTTCCAACACTTCTCCAAGTGATGAATACTTTGGTTGTTTCCAAGATTTGGCTATTACAAATTGTGCTGCCACACACATAGGAGCACAAAGATGACTATGATAAGAGGTTTTCATTTTTTCTGGGAAAATTCCCAGGAGGGTATTGCTCAATTGAATGGGATTTCCACTCCTACTTATTTAGGGATACTCCACAGTGATTTCCATAATGGCGACACCAGTCTGCATTCCTACCAGTAGTGAAGAAGAGTTCCTTTTTCCCCAAAATCTCTGCAACATTTGTTGCTGATTGATTTCGTTGTGATAGCCATTCTTTCTGAGGTGAGAAGGGATCTCAGTGTTGTTTCAATTTGCATTTCATGGATGGCTAGCAATGTGGAGCATTTCTTCATGTATTTATAAGTTTCTAGTATATCTTCTTCTGAGAAGTGTGTGTTCATCTTGGATGCCCATTTCTGGATTGAGTGTTTGAATTTTGAAGCCTTAATGTTTTATACTTATTTATAAATGTTAGATAGAAGACCTTTGTCTGAATATTTATTAGTTAAAATTTTTGAAAACTTGTGTGTTGTCTTTTCACTCTGTTGGTAATTGTTTTTGAAGTGCAAAAACTTCTCAGCAAGAGGAACTCCCAGTTGTTGATTCTTTTAAGTGTTACATGTGCATTTTGATTTTTGTCTATGAACTGTTTGCCTACTCCGATGTCTTCAAGATTTTCACCTACTTTCTCTTCCAGGAGATTTAGTAGTTCTGTTTTAATATTTAGGTCTTTAATTCATTTCGACTATAGTTTAGTGCGTGGTGATAGACCTGGGTCAAGTTTTAATTTTCAGCATGTAGAGAGCCTGTTCTTCCAGCACTATTTGTTAAAGAGGCTATCTTTCTTCCAGGAAACACGTTTGGCCCCTTTGTTGAAAATAAGTTGGATGAGTGTTTTCATTTGCTTCTGCATCTTCTAATCTATTCCTTTGATCCTCAGGTCTATTTTTTGTCAATACCATGCTGATTTTATCACTGTAGCTTTGTAGTATAACTTTAGCTCAGGAATTGTAATATTTCCTACCTTATCTTTGTTGCCCAGTATTGCCTTTGCTATTCTAGGTCTTTTCTGGTTCCAAATAAATGTTAGGAATGATTTCTCCAGGTGTGTGAGGTATGTTGATGGTAATTTGATAGAGATTGCATTAAAATATTATAACCATTTTGAGAATATGGCCATCTTCACAATGTTGGTTCTTATCCAGGAGCGGGGAATATCTTTCCATTTTCTGAAATCCTCTAAGATCTCTTTTTGTCAGAGTACTGTAGTTTTCATCGAATAGACCTTTTATTTCTTTAGTTAGATTAATTCCCAAGCATTTCATTTTCCATGGTGCTATTGTAAAAGGTGTTATCTCTCTAATTCCTCTCTCAGTGTGTTTGTTATTGGTGTAAAGGAATGCTATTGATTTGGGGCTGTTGACTTTGTATCCTGTTATTCTACCAAATTTGTGTATTAATTCTAGTAGCTTCTTGGTGGAGTTTTTTGGGTCTTCCAAGTAGGTTATCATGTTATCTGCAAATAATGATAGTTTAACTTCTTTTTTTTTTATCTATTCTTATTCCTTTTATTTCTCTCTTTTGTCTAATTGCTCTAGCTAATGATTCCAGAATTATGTTGAATAGAAGTGGTCATAGTGGACATCCTTGTCTTGTACAAGATCTGAGAGTAAAAGACTTCAGTTTTTCCCCATTTAGGATTATGTTAGCCATTAGATTGTCAAAGATGGCTTTTATTAAATTGAAGTAGAGGCCATCTATTCAATTTTCTGTAATGTCTTGAACATGAATTAGTGCTAGACTTTGTCAAAAGCCTTTTCTGCATCAATAGAGATAATCATGTCATTTTTGGTTTTGGCTCTGTTGATATAGTGTATTACATTTATAGATTTCCATATGTTGAACCATCCTTGAATTCCTGGGATGAATCCTACCTGTTCACATTGTATAACCTTCTTAATGGTTGGCTGTATTCTATTTGAGAGGATTTTATTGGTGATTTTTATCTATGTTTGTCAGTAAGATTTGCTTCTAGTTCTCTTTTTCAGTTGCATCTCTCTCTGATTTTGGTATCAGTATAATACCTGGCTCCGGGAACGATTTTGGGAGCACCGGTTCCTTTTCAGTTTCATTGAAGTGTTTGAGGAATATTGGTATTATGTCTTCTGTAAATTTATTGTGGAATTCATTCGTGAATACATCAGGTCCTGGACTTTTCTTTCTTAGTAGTTTTTTATTTTTATTGTTATTATTATTTTTTACATTTTGTATTTCATTGGCTGTTATTGGGTTATTGAGAGTTCTTATGTCTTCTTCAGAAAAGAGAGGAAACATAGCATAAACAAAACCATGCACTTATGTACACAAGATGAATCAGATATTGGTCTTAAGAACCTTCAAAAATTTTTCACATTAAGGATACCAATGTGCAATGATAAAAATAGGGTTGGAATGCCTGTCATTCTGGTCTTTTAGATGTGTACTGCTTCAAATGTGAACTCTGTTACTGCTATACACTCCATGAAGTACATGGTTGACTCACACACACAAAAAGGGTGTTGATTGTGAGTAAGAGACTAAGCAAAGTGCCATAAGCTCAACAGACTATAATTTTGTACATCCTCGGATTTCTAAATGTCTGCATAAAAATGTGTAACTGCTTTTATCACATTCTACAGAGATTTATTAGTATATCAATGATTGATGGAAAATAGCAATTTCATGCTCAGTCTAAGATGTTTGATATTCAGAAAGACAGTGATATTAAGATCAATTACCTATGTTATAGAGTAATAGTATCACGTAGGTTCTCTGCTGGCAGATTGAGAATGTAAGTTAACTGCCCAAAAATTGGAGAAAAAGAAGGGCTATGAAGATAGCCAACTTTTTGACCCTAGCCCTTCAAGGTCAGTGAGGACTCAGGACAAAATAGAACCTGTGCTGTAACATTCCGTAACTCAGTGATGTCCCAAATTTTCTGACCAAGGAGATTATGGAACCTCAGAGGAAAGGGATAAATGAAGTATAGTATGTCTAAGGAGAGTCACTTAGAGAAAAAAAAAATTCTCCCAGGCTTTCACAGAAAGCAAACTTGTTAAGAAATGGCCATGATTCATCACGAAGGCTGACACTCACAACAGTTCTAAAAAGCACTGTACATGGTTCCAAAGTTAATCCTAAGGGAATTTGACCTTGGAAGATACAAAAGATGTTTTGTTATACAGGTATTGCTTTAACTTGCCCTTTATCATCCAGCAGAAAAGCTTAATTATGAGGCATAAAATGCAGAGGTAGAGTAGTATGATGACGTGTAAGAGGCTTAAATCAACAGCTTCCAACATACATTGGCAGTTTCACCAGTAACCCAATGCAAATAAGGAACATTGGACTATGTATACGACTACTTCCTCACAGTTCAGAGAAGAAATTTTTCCTTTTTTTTTTCTTTCCTTTCCTTACCAATATCAATCAGGAAATTTATCATGTCTACACCCTGTGCTCTGTATAACTATTATGAGAACAACAATATGCAATGTGTCAATTATTGCGAATGTACTACTAACACGATTTGAAGCTATCATAATGTTATTTCTTATTAAAAGTAATAAAAACAATAATAATGAAAAAGAGAGTTATTATGCCTTTTTGATTTAGTTTTGACAATTTGTACCTTTCTAGGAATCCATTCAGTTCATTTGTATCTTCAATTCTGTGAGAGTCTATATTCTCGAAGTAGCTATTCATGATCCTCTGAACCTCCACTGGGTCTGTGGTAATTTATTCCTTTACATTTCTTATTGATTGGATTGAATTTGAGTATTTTCTTTCCTCTTTTTGATGAGGTTAGCTAGCGGGCTTATCAATTTTATTTAATCTTTCAAAGAACCAGCTTTTTGATTCATTAGTTCTTGTATTGTTTTCTTTGTCTCAGGCTTTTTTTTTTTTTTTTTTTTTTTTTTTTTTTTTTTTTTTTTTTTTTTTTTTTTTTTTTTTTTTTTTTTTTTTTTTTTTTTTTTTTTTTTTTTTTTTTTTTTTTTTTTTTTTTTTTTTTTTTTTTTTTTTTTTTTTTTTTTTTTTTTTTTTTTTTTTTTTTTTTCTTTTTGCCGGCTCAGGCTGCCCTGCAAGCATGTGGTGCCAGGGGTCTAACCACAGTTCCTGTGTTTAGTCTAAGATTTCCTAAGAAGGTATGTTAGAGCAATGAGCTATCTCACTGGCCCTCAGGTTGTTCTTCAATTCATTATGTTGCCTAGACTGGTTTTGAATTCACAGCAATCCTACTGCCTCAGCTTCCTGAGTACTGGGATTACAGTAATGCACTACCACGCACAGCTTTCAGGTTTTAGTTTTTTATGGAAAATTTTATTTTTTATCCTTAAATAAAATTATCAATATAGGAAATATACAAAAAATATAAAATAAATAGAGCAGTTTTTAAAAGTAACAAAATAGCTCTAGAGATAGTTCAGAGTCACAAGTGTCTGCCTGACAAGCACAAGGTCCTGAATTTGATCCCCAGTACAATAATAATAATAATAATAATAATAATAATAATAATAACAACAACAACAACAACAACAATAACCAGATCAACTTCTGTGCACTTACAATGTACTGTGAAACCATGCGGACGCTCACAAGTTTCTTGAAGCTGTTGAAAGTGAGGCCTGAATGTATTGATCACCAGTTTCATTTTCGTGTTGTCTATGAGGTCCTACATAGTGTGGACAATGAAGAAATATACAAATATTACAAAGGACAAACAAGACTCTATTATTTATCAATAGAATTTTTTATATAATAAACCTTAAAATATCAACTGGAGTTACTAGCATGAATGGGAAAGTAAGAAAGAATTCTAAATACCAAATCAGTTTGTCATTTTAAGTTGGATTCTATACACAGAATTTGAAAATGTGAAAGTAGTAAAACCTAGAATTTATAATTATCAATCTCATATATATACAATAAAATAAAACATGAAATTTTTAAAAAACTGTGTGCTAATCTTTTATCATAAAAGTCACAAAAAATCTTTAGAAAGATAATACAGACCAAGCATAAAGGGTTGAGAGCCCCAGTGTTATAAAATGTGGATCATTTCCTCAAACTGAGCCATAGATGTGCTGCAGTTCCAATGGAAATGCCAGCAGAGTACTTCACAGAACTTGCCAGATTAAAACCTCAAATATAATTAGAAGTACTAACATCAATAATGGACAGGAAAGAGAAGAAGAAACTGGCTAGATGGTCTCAGCTTTGTCCAGTCTATAAATTACTGTAAATTCAGAGAATCTATGGGGCCATGGTGTTGGGTAGAGGGGAACAACAATGATCAGAAACAAGCTCTTGCAAACCACTTGGTGTGTACGACTTGGCACAAACCCGGTGTGTAAAACAGCAGAGAAAAGATGGGCTTTTCAAAGAATGGTGAAAGGACTCAGGTTACCAACTAGGGAGGAAAAATTTGACTCTACATCACGCTGCCCATGAAAAGTAATTCCAGGTAGGTTAAAGAACTAAATGTGAATGGTAAAAGAGCAAGTCTTTCCAAGATATCATAGGACAAAGATCTTTATGCTCCTAAGGTGCAAAAGAACTTCTCAACACAAAGACACAAGAGTAAAAGCAAGAACACCAAGGACAAAGCCGAATTGAATTTTGCAGCTGGCACAGAGGAGGGACTCTGTCAGTCCTCAGCTGAACACCAGGTACCAGGAGTGAGGTGTCCAGAGACCATGGCTTCTGATTGGCACAGACCCTCATCCAACATGATGGAGAGCTTGATTTTCATTTTAGAAGGTAATTAATTACAATGTGCAAATTATTAAATAGAGCAATGAACTGACTGTTTGCACAGACATTAAAAGACTGCAGTTTAGTTATGTAAGATTAGAAAAATATTGCATTCTATTTAAGCTTGTACAGATTTAGAGAAATGTAATTAGGAACATAGAAGACTAATTGAAAAAGACTATATCACAATTCCAATCTTTACAAAGTCAACGCTCTGGCTTTCAATCTACTAGCCCACCCAGTGGTATGCACACATGTCAATTGCTTCAGTAACATTAAATCTCTTTGCAGTACCTATGTTTGGTTCTCAGTATAAACTCACTTGTCTTTCTTTGCTAACAGTTCAGGTTCATGTCCTTTCAGCTTTAACTTTGAAAAATTTCCTTCACAGAAAGTAATAGATGTACACAAATAAAAATCTGTAAGGTGAGGATAGTCAGGCATGGTGATGCATGCTTACAGTTTTAGCTAGTGTGGTGGCTGAGGCAGTAGGACGGAAATTTTGAGTCCAGTCTGGGCAACTTAGTGAAACTCTGTCTTAAGCTATTTATAAATTTATAAAAGAACTGAAAATATAGCTCAGTGCTACTGGTTTCAATTCCCAGTCCTTACTATCCTTTACCCACCCCCCCAAAAAAAATAGAAAATATGAATTTGACAGAAATTCACAAATAACAGATTATATAACTTACGCTGTCTTCCATACTTACTTCTTTTGGATAAGTTCCAATGACTTTCGAGTGTTTCTGCAACAGAGAACTTCCCCGCTGAAACACTTTCATCTGACTAGTTACTATAAATTGTATGCACTGAGTGACTCTCTCCGAAGATATTCTTCTGAATATCTCAGATAAATGACTGAGCAATGCACAGGGTGGTTTTCCCATTCATCCCTGGAGAACCAGTGTCCAGGTGCTGTCAAAGTTGACATGCTGCCCAAGCAGCACCCTTTAAGCTCCCTCAGGAGATCAGCATTTCTTGTCACTTCCGGCATTCTTGGAAATGTGATCATGTTTTATGTGAATGTCCATACTTCAGAATTATTTGTACCTGATTAACTTCATCTATGATTTCTTGCCAAATGGAAAAGATAACATAGAAAGGGAAATCTTAAAGAACTCTCCTTTAATATTTCAAATATGCTTAAGAAAAAAAAAACCCACAAAGAAAGTACTAAACCAAAGATATCAGAGACATATGCTATCTCTCTCATGAATTTGAAACATTTAAAGAATGACAAATGCAGGCTCTCAGTGAATTTTCGTTCATGGGCTTCGCTCTACAAACGGAGTGATCAGCATTGACTTCCACATAGAAACAGGTGCATTGAGTGATATTTAATGGAACTATCATAATGCCAAACTTACATGTCCATTTATTTTAAAAACTAGCATGAACATGGCCATTGTTCAGTATTTAGAGCAGCAAAAGTTTCTTTATCTCAGGAGGGCCATTTTGCTACAAGCCTTGCACAGAATTCTTGGCAATACGAAGGTGCATTTGGACTGGTTGGGTTCTATTATTGCTTTCACATTATCTGTAGGTCACATATCATTTTGTTTCCTGGACCTTCGCAGTCCTCTTCTTCTGCTTCACCTTTGGTTCACCTCCTTGTACAACATCAGACTGAATAGACAATAGGATGTGGAAAAGCTTGTAGACAGTATATAGTCCTTATTTGAAATGCTTGGGACCAGATGTGTTTAGGATCTAATTCAAATTCTTCTTGTACATTATAGAGTATCTTGAGGGGAGAGCCCAAGCCTGAACACAAAATTCATTTGTTTTGTGTATACTTTGCACATGCAAAGATATTTTGACGTGATTTTTTTTAAGTAATTTGTGCATGAAACACAATTAGAGTACATTGAAGCACCAGATTCATGTAAATGTTAAGAGAGCTTTAGATTTTGGAGCATGTCAGATTTTGGATTAGAGAAACTCAACCTGAATTTAACTTTTGGATTTTAAATTTAATGTCATTCATGAATCTTTCAGCTAAAGTTCTACTCGAAATCCTTCACTTCTTGAGAGCTTGAACTAAAATGAGAAGGTAAAGTTTACTCTCTCAAAGTTTCACGAGGGAGGAAACATTCCAAATAATGCATACGATTCATGCCAAATTATTTTCAGTTCAGGAATAAAAAGAATATAGACAATGTGAAGGAAGAAAACAGAGATCCTGCTGTTGCTCTTAAGAAGCATCCGCAAAGAGCTTGCTCCGCCACAGGCTTCAGTTGGAGCTGTCCAGGTCTCCAGCTCAGCCTGGGGCTCCCTCCGCCCTGCTTTTGAAGAGTTGTCTTTGATGCCCTCTTGCCCTTTGAGTTTTCCCTTCAGCTTGAGCTTTTGACTCCCATGTTGTTCTCACTCTTTTCCCGACTGAGATAGCGATGAAGAATATTTCCAAGAGATATTCTGTCTGTCTTTGAGCTGTGCACCTGTGAAGAGTATTGAGAATATCCAATCAGACACCCCAAGCGCTGGCGAATGGGGGATGGTTAAGAGCAAAAGGCATCACACCCACCGAAACTCCCCCAAAATGTGAAACAGGAGGGAGGGCAGAGCAAAGGGGGGCATAAGAGATGAAAATGTGCAAAGCATGTTATGTGCCCATACAGACCCACCAAAATTAAACTCATGAATCTGCACAACCATTGCAAAAGTGAAAATGTTTGAACAGTGTTAATACTGGACTAATATATAGTGGTCATACACATTTGTGGAGGACAATTTGTTGTGTCCATCCATGGACACACCATGTCGTGATCAGGTGCATGTAACTGCATTGCTAGTTTTTTGCTTCATGTGTGTGTGTGCATGCGTGTGTGTGTGTGTGTGTGTGTGTGTGTGTGTGTGTTTGTAGGCTCTGAGCTCCTGCTACTACATCATAAAATACATATAACAGGCAACTGTGAACTGAAGACAGCCCATTGTGCCACGAACAATTGAATACACCCCTTTCACTCATGTTTTACTGTCCACGATCCAGGCTTCTCCACCCCCGCTTTCTTCCCCACCCTTCCCAGGTCCCCGTTGTCACTTCTTTCTATTCAGTGACTGATTTTTAGCCTGTGTATGTGAAGAAGGACATGCAGTGTTCGTCTTCATTCAAAGGACGTTGCCTTATCGGCTTCTTTCAGGGTCGCCTCCTGTGTTCCCAGCAGGGACTCACTTCCCAGGCCCTGCCCGCTTCCCCTTCATGACAGGTATCCACCTGCCCTGTGGCCCCCAGATCTTACCTCAGGGGAGATGCCCCATCCCTTCTTCCATTCTTTCCCTGCTCTGCTACTTCTCAATACTTGTGTCCTTTAGTCATTCTATCAGTGTCTATTCAGTAAGGGACAGTGGTGATGCACCAGTTCTATTTATTTGTGTGTGTGTGTGTGTGTGTGTGTGTGCGTGTGCAGGGTGTCACTATGCAGCCCCAACTCACAGTGATCCTCATGTTGCCTGCCTCCAAGTGCTGAGATCACAGGTGTGCACCACCATACCAGGACTCCACTGCCAGCCTAGCATGCCCGAGAGTGGGGCCGGCCCGGCAGGTGGGCGCTAGATCTATTTAAATAAGCAACTAAAATTCAGTTTCATAATTGATATGGTACAAACATTAGTAACATAATTTTTAAATTAAATAAAAGTGTTCCTACTTTTTAAATTATGTAATATAAGGGCCATAGTTAGGACAGATTTGGCAAAACTGGACAAGTAACTTCTCTCCAAAATTAAAAAAAAATTGCCACGGCATTTATTCGCTCGTTCCTCAAGTCGTTCCATGACTATTCTCCCTTCCAGGTCATCATCTTCTCCTCACTTCTTCTCCTCATCTTCCTAAAATCACTTCGAGGAAACCAAAGCACTAAACTCTCCTCTCGCGCTCTGCACTGAACGCGAGTCACGCCGGGCGTCACCCCACTTCTCCTTTCCCCTCTCTCTGCCTCTCGTGTGCTCTCTAGTTCCATATCCTGCTGTTAACTAACGCATCTTCATCAATCTTGCAAGTTAAGTTTCTGAGACAAAACTCTATTTTCTTTCATCAGAACCGGGGCTCTTTTGGGGGACACTACCTGCCCGCTGCACAGCTCAGTCAGTTGTTTTTGGGACAGTAGGACACTCTTGATTGCTCTCAACAGAGCTATTGGCAGAAGGCCAATGTTGTCAATGGCAGACATTCCAACAACACCTGCAGCCCAAGTTGGACTCATCCAGTAGAACTTTAAGGGGGCACAGGAGCTCCCCGTCAGCTGAGTCAAGTGAGTGACTAGCTTGCATCCTGAAGCCCAAGTTCCTGAGTTCCTCTCGCTGCACCACAATGTATCCTTGGCATGGGGCAGTGGGAGCCAGCACGTAAGATTCAGGACCAGCGTCCCCTTTTCTTTTAATTGAAATGTGCAGAAAAGTAAGTTTTCTTCTTCCTCAAAGAAGCCCAGATTTATTGTTTCTCATTTTCAGGGCAAATCCATGAGGTGACAACTATTAAAACAGTAGATTACATCTTTATAGTAGAACGCGTGATCCTGTGGGACAGGAGGAATCCAAAGGTCACAAGCAAGCAGGCAGTTGGGAGCTCAGCAGGAAGCCACACCATTGGAATAGCCTGAGTAACCAAGGCCTGTCTCATTCGCGGGGCATGAACCACCCTCACTGCCAAAGCTTATAAGTGCAAACCAGCTCTGGAGAGTTCCGTGTTGATGGACTGTCTATTTCTGGCATATGAAACGATGGCCGTTCACACACAGTACTTGTGAAGAGGGACATTTGCTGATTTGAGTGAAAAAGGAATGTATTTGGCAGTGTGACAGAAGAGACCGGTGGGGGGGCAAACTTCAGATCTGTTTAGAATCAGAACCAAATAAAACCGTTCAGACACACTTCTGACTTTCAACTGTGCATTGACTGGTGACGCTGTCATCCCTGCCAGATCAAGGCAGCTGTCCCTAGCCGTATCCTCTCTCAGGCTTGCAGAACAGAGCTAGAGCCCCAGTGTGATTCCTCTGCACCCCCTGATTGGATGTGATGCCTTTCCATCTGTACCCAGTCTCTGCAATGAGCAAATAGGATCACCTGGTGGTCGGCCTGAGTGTTGACTAGAGGATAGACGTAGCTTTCTCTAAGAGACTCTAAAAGAAGATAGCAGGGGATGGGGTTCTCTAACGAAATAAGATCCTTTAATCATAAGAAGAAAGTGTAGACTCTGAGTGACCTAAAACCATGAATGCGCACACACACACACACACACACACACACACCATAGCCAATATCCTCTCTGCACCTCATATTTCCTTGGAAAGAAAGCTCTGTGCCTTATCTGGTTAAAGGAGCAGCTATTGTACAGACCTAAGAGTGATGCGATATGCAAATTATCACTGATAAAGGAATCGTACTAAGCTGAACCGCACAGATTTAAGGAAGATATCCCCAGGAATTGTCCCATGTGTCACATAGGGTCACACCCTAGGATGCAGACTTCGCTTCTTTTGTTTGTTATGACAGAAAGCCTGGCACTGGGTAAGGTCCGGAAACAAGGATGTGCACTTAGCTCAGGACTCTGGTAGCTGAAATCCAAGCGGCTTAGAGCTGGAGTCTGCTGAGGCCACTTCCTGATGTGCTTCGGGATGGCTCTAGGCGGAACAGGGAGGAAACTGCTACACACAGGAGGGTCCTAGCAGGTGTATGGCTGCTGGGGAGATAGCTCAGAGCCATGTGCACCTACCTGGCAAGCACAAGGTCCTGAGTTCGATCCCCAGCCCCAAGTGCATACTGAGACCCTGTCTCAAAAACAAGAAAACAGGCCCGGCAGGATGGCTCAGTGGTCTAAAGCACCTGCTTAAGAAAGCTTGGGCATCTGCAGGGACCGCAGTTCGATCCCCGGCACCACATGCTGCACCAGCCCTGCCCTCAGAGCAGGCTGAGCCAGCCATAAAAATAAATAAATAAACAAACAAACAAAAGTTCTGAAACAAAAAAATTAATAATAATTAAAAAAAAAAAAAAACAAGAAAACAAAACACGAACATGTGTGTGTGTGTGGGGGGGGTATTGGCTGGCATGCAAACCCTGCTCTTCTGCAACTGACCCACTGACAGGACACCTGATCCACTCTTGTGAGGGCATTAGACACTTGCAGAGCTGGTGGTGTATGACTGATCCCTGAAAGATCCCACAATCTCAGCATCATTACACCGGAGATCAACCGTTTGGGGGAAATCACATCCATCCTCTTTTTGGTGGTACCAGGGATTAAACTCAGGACCTTGCACTAGCCAGGCAGACACTTACTCCACTCAGCTATCTCCCTGGCCCCTAAACATTCAATGTCTTTTCTCTTAGGTTTTTTTTTTTCCTTTTATGTATGTATTTGGTACAGGGCCTCACTGCGCAGCTCTGACGCGTGGTGATCCTCCTGTGTCAGCCTCCCTGGAGCTACGTCACATCCGTTCTCAGCATTCACAGATGTGCTGAGGAGTCTTCTGGGCTTTAGCGATCCTCAGATATTAAAAATAATTAATGGGGTGCAGGTGGAGCTGCAGAAGGGCAAGGTTAAACTAAACCCCGGAGGTGTGGAGCCTGCTGCTGACCCTGCGAGCACGCCTTCAGCCTTCAGCCGCCGCTGTTTCACCAACTTCCTCGTGAATTTCCCCTCGACTTTGCTGCGTCCAACCTCCTTCCGCTTTATACCAGCTGGCCTTCCTGTCCCCAGTTTTCCATCGTGTCCCCTTGTTCTTACCTTGCCCATCTCTGTGTCACCATGGTCCCCCAGCTGGGGTTCAACAGTGCGTCACTGGGCAAAGCGCAGCACCCAGCTTGCACGGTACTTCCGGCACACAACACACCCAGTGTACGGAGCACAGATGACCCAGGAACCAAATTGCCTTCCTACTCCATTTTACTGATGCAAACTTCATTATGGGAATGGTATCTGACATGCAATGATTGGATAGATACATCTATGCCTAAGTCTCCAAAAGCTGGCTCACTGTGTATTGTGTTTGTACCTGCAGAGCCGAGGAGAACAGTCCTGAGAGCTTCTCCTCCAGGAGATGCATAGGCTGTGGCGCATACTTTATTTTGATTTACTGCAGTGTCCAAGGTGCATTTGTGGCTGATTTCCTACTTCCGTGCACTTGCTGGTCAAGGAGGAAGATAACACCCAACCCGGGATGGTGAGCCTGCTGTTGCCCTCAGAGTGGTCACAAACAGCTGTCATCACCACCGGCCCCCAGAGCTGGGGTTCATTTTCATGTAAATGAGAAAAGCGCAAAGCGCTAGAGGCCGTGGCATCCTTATTGGTCATCTGTGAGTTCCAGCGAAAGGTACCTTCCATTTCAGATTCTCTAGCATACTACTCCGTGCGAAGCTGTCCTCTCACATTACAAAGAAACAAAGCCGAGGAAGGCGTGTACATTTTTCTTTGTAAAGGACGAAATGCACTACAAAAAGCAAAAAGTCAGGAAAAAGATTGATTAACCAATGAACTAACCTAAAGTAAGGGAAACGTGCGTGTCACCGGGGGAGTTTTCCTGGGGTTAAGCTGAGGGTGTCACGGTGCCTTCTCCTGCTGCTCCGGTTTCTTTCTCACGGGGAGAAGTCTGCCAGGACATCTGCGCTCCTCTGTCTGGCGTCCCCTGCCTCCTCTCTGATGCCGGCGGCCCAGCTGCTGGCTCGGTTCAGCCATGAAATGGTGCCTGCATTGATCACGACTTGGTTCAACCTGACCCAGCTTTCCGGGTCCTCTTCTCTCAATGAGAAATTCCTTCTCTCTTCTAGGGCTTGGCTCAGGTGGTGTCTCTGTCCACTCCAATATTAATGACCCTGTGTCCTTTGTCATCTTCCAACATCCCCCACAGGATCTGACCACAAGCACTGAGCTTTAGCAACGCTAATTTACGAATTCCTTTCTGTAGTGCAGCATCTGGACTGGCCGATTTTCCCTCCCTGGACTCAAGCGTGTCTATGGCTGGCAACTGGCTGGTGCTCCAAGTGACTTTTGCCCTGGTCGGGTGGGGACCTTTCTAAGGACTATTTTTTGTCTGCCTATGTGATTTTAGTCCAACCTCAGTTTTGGTGACCCTTCTCCTTCTGAATACTTGCAGGGCTACACACCAAAGGTCTCTCTGTTCCACAAAACAGTGCTCCAGCCCTCACAATTGAGCCATAACCCAGCAAAGGAGAAGACCTATAGATTACTCATGTGTTCTAAGAAAACAGGAAATCCGGTGGGCCGGGGAGGAGATAGCTCAGTAGAATAAGAGCTTGCCTGGCAAGCACAGGGTCCCGAGTTCAATCACCGGGAACACAAAAAAACAAAAACAAAACAAACAAATAACCCCTGGGAACTTGAGCTCAGTGTGAAGTGCTTCAAACACATAAAGGAAAGTACCTTTATTAAGTGAGATCCTCTTCCCCTGGTGAAAATACAGTGTTTGGAGTCACACAGGGGAGAACGTCAGCTTTATCTCATTCTGTACCTATGTAACCTTGGGAATGTGGCAGAACTCGTCAAGCCGCAGTTTAGTTTCATCTGTAGATGGGGATGGTGGTCCTTTCCAAAGCAAAGTGTTTTGAGTAGGGCCTACTACACCGTAGATAGTGCCCCTGGTGCATGGCATCTGTGGTACAGCTGGCGAGGCTGCCTGGCCTCAGGGCCTTCTCTGCACAGTGGTGTTTGCTGTGAACGAGCGAGGCTTCTTCAGGATGCTGAGCCATCTGAAACAGCCAGGCAGGACTTTGTGTCAAGTTACGGGTTCTGTGTAGTTCTCCGTCCTTCTTTTCAATTTTTTCTTTTGGGAAGAAATCCACATCACCTCCTTATTCTTGAGGCAAACGTCATCCACTCCCACAGGGGACGCTCCGGGGCTGATGCGCTCTCAGCACAGCTTGGCCTGGCTTCTATCCAGAAGAGCCCGACGAGCAGCTGACTCCACGCAGAGGGAAAGCCCTGGGGTTTTCCATCTGATGACATTTCTTGCGCTTTTATCCTTGAGATTGTTATGAACTGCTAGCATACTTGCTAGCCCAATCTATAAAGCTCCTGAAGCCTTTCTCACCCAGCCTTCTTGTGCCACTGTCCCCCTGCTGGAGCCTTAGCTCCTATTGTCTTACCTGTCACCCTCCAGGCTGTGGCCAACTGTCACTGTGACCTCTCCCAGCCTAAGCCACACCTGCCCTGGATGTTGGGCCCTGGTGAGTATTTGACTCCAGCTATGCACTTGTCCGAAGCAGCAGTCACCACGCATTCTAGAGCTTTAGGTTATACATCCCCAAATGTGCCAGGGTTATCTAGAACCTCTAGAAGACAGAAAGAAAGCCTTATTTCTGTCCACAAGGCCTATGCCTGTCACTTGACACGTGGCTGAATACTTGGAGCTGAGTGTCCCATGAACATGGCTAAGTGCCTAGGCATGTCTAATATGGCCAATCAACTGAGCTATCTGAGTGACTTGAGACGAATAGAGGACACCTGAATGAATGTCTGCGTCGGTCACAGAGCTGTGACTTTGGAGTCTGCATCTGGCCAACAGCCCTTCCTCTCCACGCTTTCAGCTCTGATTTCCAGCTGTCAAGCGCTAAACAACTTCCTGCCACCACTCCCACCCACCACAGTGCCCCTGCTTGTGAGCAGTGGCCTGAAGCCCTAGAAATCACCAGACACACAGACCTCTCCTCCTCCTCCTCTTCTTCCTCGTCCTCGTCCTCCTCCTTGTCATCCTCCTCCTTCTTCTCTTCCTCCTCCTCCTCCTCGTACTCCTCCTCCTCGCCCTCCTCATCGTCCCCAGTCATCCTCTTCATCCTCCTCCTCCTCCTCATCCTCATCCTCTTCCTCCTCCTCCTCGTCCTCCTCCTCCTCCTCTTCCTCCTCCTCCTCGTCATTGTTGTCCTCCTCATCCTCCTCGCCCTCCTCCTCCTCCTCGCCCTCCTTGTCCTCCTCCTCCTCTTCCTCCTCTTCATCCTCCTCTCCCTCCTCGTCCTCTCCTCGTCTTCTTCCACCTCCTTGTTCTCATCCTCCTCCTCCTCCTCTTCCTCCTCCTCCTCATCCTCTTCCTCCTCCTCCTCCTCGTCGTCCTCCTCCTCCTCCTCCAAGTTCTGGGAGCTGTCTGTTTTGTGTAGTAGGGAAAGTGAACCGGCACCAGTGCTTTGAGAAGAGCAGCTGGGGGTGGGGATGGGGAACGCTCTGGCTTTGGGGCTGGCAGTCCCACTCAGAGATAGCGGCTCTGCTGCCTCTTAGCTGGATAACGACAGGCAAGATGTTTCTCAAAACCCTAAACTCTTCACTTACCAAATAGGAATAAAATCACCCCCTCATATGGTTGCTGTGAGAATCAATGAAGCAAAACGAAGGCCACTTGGTCAGCACATGCTGCGTGTGCGTCTTGAACAATCACTGAACTCCACTAACACACGCCATTAATATATGTCAATGAAACTGAGATATTAAAAATGTAAGCCCAGTCACCCTACACAGAGCGGGGATCTTGCCCAGCAGAGTGGGTCATTTCAGAACCTAGTCCAATAAAGCCTGCTAAGCGCTGGGCCACAGAGAATAAGCCCTTTAAGAACTGTGTGTGTGCCGATGTGCAGATGGAAATGCCTTCATGGATAGGAGAGCCTCTGTCACAGCAGAGGGCTCAGAGAACGTCAGCGCAATGACATCAGCTTGGTGGCATTGTCTCCTCACACAGCCATGCCCTTCTGCCGATGTCTGCACACAGTTCAGTGCCCTGCGGCCTATGCGCAGATCTCAACAGGCTTCCCTGTCCTGGGGTTCCTCTGAACCGCGGTGCTCAGAGTCATCACCAATGAAAGAAAAACAGCCCAAGGGCTGGCGATATAGCTAAGTGGAGTAATCACTTTCTCAGGTATGCGCAAGGGCCAGGGTTTGATCCCTGGCACCACCTGCTGCGCCAGCCCCGCCCCTGGAAGTGCTGAGCCAGTGATGGAGTCTGGGTGTGGTGACACATGCTTATAATTCCAGCACTAGGGAGGCAAAAATCAGGAGGATCACTATGAATCTGGGCTGTGGAGAGGGAGAGAGAGAGAGAGAGAGAGCGAGATGCTCAAATGAGCTTTCTTAATCCTTTGACTCCTACCAAGGGGGGGGGGTAGGAAACTATTCTTGCTATTTTCTTAGTTGCTTTGGGTCTTGATTTTTTTCCCACTTGAGGCAATGGGGACCATAACACCTGCCTGAGGTCCTTTTTCTGTTTATTTTTTCTTTTCCGTTTCTGTTGGTCTCCAAATGAGTGGACTGCCTAACATCACCAAACCTTCCGAATGTTCCTTAAAATGTGGGGTGGGGGGAGGGGCTCATTTATGGTAAGTTTGTGGCGTGCACCGCATAACAAGTGGGGCACAACTGTCAACTACTAGTGCCGCTGTGAGTGACAGCTTTTCTTAAGGTGAACATGCAAGTTTGAGAAGTGCTCTGCAGACACTTTGATGGATTGATAAGTGTCTGCCTATGTAACTATCCAGGTGTTACGGTTTGGGTCTAGTTGTCCCCACAAAACCTCATGCAGTCATGGGTGGGGACTTCTAGAGTTTGAGCTTAACTCAAGATCCACTGGGATTATGGGTAATCCAAAAATGAGATTTGGGGTCTGAGTACTGCTGGGGTTATGGCTGTGCTTGGAGGCAGATTTCCTGAGGCGGAGAGACTGAATATAATGTAAGAGAGACAGAGAAACAGATGCCGTCTCTGTTGCCTCTGTTGCCATTGTTGAAAATCTGCCTTGGAGCCAGCCGAGTATGGACTGAAACCTGCAGTGACTGTGAGTTAAAAAATACCTTTCCTTCCTCTACTTTGGGTGCTGGGAATTTGTCCTGGCAATGAGAGAAGAGGAACTGAGGCACCAGAGAAATGAAATCGCATCTCACATCCGACAGCGCTATGGTGCGAGTGGATCCAAAGCACAAACATCACCAGACTGCTCCACTAGGCAAAGCTTGCCTCGCTTTCGTAGCTCTCATCCCAAAGCTCAAAAGTTCAAACTTCAGGTGAATGGTAAGCAGTTTTTGTGCTTCCCTTCAAGTCCTGAACTCCCTCGCCCCGCCCCTATATGTGTGTGCTATGGCTGGCACAGCCTGTGGTGCTGGGGATTGAACCATGGCGCCTGTGATTGCCTAAGCAGATGCTTTAGACCACTGAGTCATCTCCCCAGCCCAATCATGAACACTGCTCAAGAAAAAAAAAATATTAGTTTAACAGCACTTTTTTTTTTTTTTTTTTTATGCAATT
>PVJA010016232.1:0-43969 GCA_004027025.1 Myocastor coypus | reverse complement strand
TGGGTTTTCCCAAGGCTTAGGCCCTTGCCTAGAGACAAGCATTGGACTCAGTAAGTGTGAGTCACTGGTCCCCACTGAGGCTTGTGCGGGCCTGTGAAGTTGAGATGCCTCAAAGGACAGGAAAAGGCACGCCTGAGGACGTTTGGCTCCAACCCCAGTAAACTAAGGGAGACTGCCGCTGAAGACTTATGTGGTGAAGGTCTTCCTGGAAGTAATGCAGTTCTCCTAAATTAACATACGCATTACTTGGAGAAGACCTTGAAGACCTTAAAGTCCTACCCAGATTCCTCCACTGACTCCTGTACCCCCTCCTTTGTTTGAAAAGCTGAGAAACACAGACTGCTCAGAGAAATTCTTTGTTCTAACCCCCAGAAAAGACCCATGATGCAGCTGGAATCCTCCTGGAGCCCTTTGTCTCATTTATTAAGGCCTTCACCATCCTCTCATTTGGGAGATTGCAGACCTGATCAGTCTGCAGTGGCTAGGGGATTTTATTAATCTGATACCTGAAGATATCCCAGAAAGATCTTCCATGGCCTCCCATGGAAGAAAAGACACAGGGAAGGAGGCTGCCATCTACAAACCAGGCCAGAGCCTGCCCAAATCTGAATCCGGCACTTCCCAGCCTGCCAAGGCCCACTTTGTCTGTGGGTTTTGTTGCAGGAGCTCACACAGACTAAAACACTGCCCCAAAAGTATGTTTAAATGTTTGCATTTTGAGAGAATTACTCTGTAGATGGATCTAAGCATCCAACAACCAAAACTGGAAATCATGATGGTACATCAGTCCTCTAAAAATAAGGTCACATTTTGTTTGAAAGAAGTTGAAAATCTTTAAGTAAAACACTTGTACATTATACCAGAAGTCAGCCTTTGAAATAGATACCAAACTGTAATTACTGAAAGAAAACTTTGCAAGCAAAAAATGATGAAATTTTGGCCCATAAAAGCAAAGGAAGAACTAAACAAACAAGATGGTAAGATATGAAAATCTATTTAATTTTGAAATTTTATAATTATGCTTTGGAATACCTTGACCTCTGAAAAGAATCTACTGATAAAGTTCCCATTTTTGTGGAACAAATTTGTATTTGGTAGTGAACAGAACTCTACTGAGATAGTCTTCAAATTTATATGTAACTTATTGATGTCTTATTCTGTAAACACCATTTATGAAGTAGAAGCCAAAAAAAAGAACATACATAGAATTTTATGTTTACATATTTTAAATGATTTTAAGAATATTTCTCATCCTGAAGAATAGTCTGAGTTTACTAACTACCTTAGCACCTGAGATATTTTCTCAACTAAAAATACCATTTTAAACACAGAATAGTCCACTGAACTTATCAACACTTTTAAATTTATGAATTGTAAAGTGTAACTTTAAAGGATTCTGCAAGCAATTTTATGGAAAAGTTGTGAAAGATAAACCATATTCAAAAATTCCTCCTTCACACACCCAAAAATCTGTCATAGTACTAGAGATGAATATAACTGAGAAATGAAACACATAACATATGTGTTTATGTTATTTTCAGTACTCACATAACCACTATAAGAACATTTTATTTTACACTTATATATGTCACATTATTTCTATATTTTAACAATTCTCGTATTTTTAAGATAACTTTGAATAGTACTAATTTATATGATCTCCTATTTAAATCCCTTATTTGGTGCATTAAAAGTGCATAGCTTGGGCAGTTGTGCAGTACAAGTTATTTTATCACTTTCATCCTATGGCTCCCATGCTTACCTCATGAACAAAGCCTGCACAGACCAAGTGCGGGATACTCTTTCCTGTGCTGTAATGAGCAAAGCCTTCCCCCAGCCTATGGTGGCTATTGTCTGAGCTTACCCTCGCTATGGCCACCTAATTGCAGACTATAAACTCACAGAAACATACACACTCCAAAATATACACCCTTCGCCGGGCGTGGTGGCGCACGCCTGTAATCCCAGCACTTGGGAGGCTGAGGCAGGAGGATCAATGCGAGTTCGAGACCAGCCTGGGCTACAGAAGTGAGCTGAAGACCAGCCTGAACTGCATAGCGAGACCCTGTCTCAATAAGACAAATATATATATATACCCTTCAACTAGAAGGAAACTAAAGCGATAGTGCAGTTCATTCAAAGCCAATACCTGAGATCAGCTTGTTCCAAAGAGTGAATCTCAGAAATGAGGGCTTTTAGAAATTTTGTCAGAGCCTGGGCTTTTCTATGTTGGTAGGTTTTTAATTACTTCTTTGATTTTATTAATCTATATTGGTTTATTAATAGTAGTTTTTAAAACATGCGCATAAAGTTTAACAGTGAGTGTAAAAATAATGGGAATGATACTTCTAAATTTTTAACTTTGATACCTTAAACAGCAAGATTTTTTTACTAAACGGAGAGTTATTTTTAACATAGTTTTTTATTTTTATTTTTATTTTCTTCTGTATTTAGGATAGGGTCTATAGGGTCTACAGGGTCTCGCTACATAGATTGGACTCATAATGACTCTCCTAGGAGTTTTCAACCTCCCAAGCACTGGGATTATAGGTATGCATCATTACGCCCAGTCTCAATCACTGTCTCAGAGCACCCTGTGGGTGAGGGCTTTAGTCTACTGAGCTATTAGGCCAGCCCTTATGCTTCTTTTAGATTTTCCTCCTCATTAGAGGATATCCTGTTTGTTAGTCTTTAAGAGCACTACCCTTATGAGCATGTGGAGGCTTCTAAATCTAACTTGTTTACATGTTAATGTATATCTGTAAAGAGTAAGAATTTTCAGGGGTTACTGTAGGGTATAAAAAGAGATTCTTCTGTTTTCTGACTGGAGTTGTGTCAGATAGCTGTCTTCTCTGACATACTGTAGAACAGGATGGGTAAAGCCAATTGTTTTTTCATAGCTATTATCCTGTCCACAAAAAGTATCTATTAGTAAGGAATTTTTTTTTTTTTTTAGGGAAGGATCTACAGGGTGTTCAGGGTCTTACTGCTACATTGGACTCATAGTGATCTGCCTGTTTACAGCCTCCCAAGAGCTGGGATTAGAGGCACCTGCCACCACACCCAGTCTCAATTGCAACCTAAGCACACCCCAGGGATTCAGCCAGCACTGCAGGCCCCGGGCATCGAATCAACAGCCCCTGCACCTGCTTGCAGGCACTTTAATCCACTGAGCTAGTTGGCTGGCCTGGAAAAATAATATTTAGAGCCCAGTATGCACAAATTTTTACCTACTTAAATTTCCTACTTCTTACTGAAAGTACTCATCTTCAAAATAAAGATCTGTCACTTAGAAAGGTCAGTAGGTAGCCCAAACTCTCTCATATCTCATAAATGAAGGAGTCAGAAGGCAAAAGTGCATACATATGACCCCAGGTGCAGCTTGCATTTTTTCATCACGTTGCCCATGATCTAGGCCTTTGAGTGCCTAACCACCATTCAGATCTCGCCTGGATGCTAATGAGGCCCAGGGAGGTGTGGAGTTCCTGCATCAGATGGTCTCGCAGGACTCCAGTGGTTGGGCCCACTAGACTGTAAGCTTATAGAAAGGTTATGTCTGACTATTCACCACAGTATATACTCAACACCTCACCGGGCACTTGTGGCATGGAAAGGTTAAGGATAACTAGAGGACTGTTAAGCACTGAATTCATGAGTTAAATATTAGTTGATGAAGGGAGTGCAGAGAAATACTAAAGGTAGATGTTTTGACCAATTAGTAATCAAGTTAATGCTTTTACTGTTTTTCCCTTTTAGTTCATATTTGTTTTGTTCATTCATCCTATGAAGATTTATTTTGTTAAATTCAATCCTGTAAGGATGTGGCAGTGGACATGTTCTCATCTTGACACTCTGGTAGTCAAGGACTCTCACAATCAATTGAATCCTTACAGCTGCCTTGTGAGGTAGGCCAGGTGGGTGTTATTTGAAACTTGCTGTCTCCTAAATATTACAAATATGTCTGACCCATACACTCTCGTTCACCAGTACATGAATGGCAGAAATAGCAAATCCATCTGAACATATATTTTTGTACATTCCCTTCTGTTATCAACAAAATGTGATGACGTGGTACTGTTTTATCCACCAGCTTTTCCTAGCAGTAAAGCAAAGACACTCAGACCACAGCCTCCACCATGATCCCCACCCCTTTCCTCAGGGCTGCTTAATAGAGAAACACCAATGTCACCTGTGGAATATGCCTTTCTTGCACTAGACACCCGGGCCTTATTGTACATTCCTAATCTTCTCAACAATATTGGGGTATAACTACTGCTGTCTCTGATTTACAGATGAGAAAACTGCAGTCCAAGAAGATTCTGCTGATTGGTGGCAAGCGCAGGCACTTTGCATCCCTCTCAGTCCTGTCTGTTTCGCTCGCCAACTGATGGTTCAAAAAACATTTCCCAAACTCCTTTCTCTCCTGCTTTTAATCCATTCTTATAGCTCTTTACTCAAGTCAAATTTTCAGGACATAGGTCTAATCACACAGCTCCTCACAAACTTTGAAGGAGAAACCTCAGATAGAACACAGTGACGCAGTGGCTCAGGCTGTCCCAGACTGCTGTGCTCTGTCAGGCACTGCTTCCTAATGCACACAGGCCTTCGTGGGGCTAACTGTAAGCAAATGTCATCTCTGCCTTCTTCTGCATCTGATTCTAGCAAAACCTCATTCTCTTCCTCATCCCAATATCAAAGGACTTCTCCAGAGAGCAGCTCCCTCCTTTAGGCACCTTTGACACTACATACAAACCCTATAGTCACCTGTCAGGTAAGTTTGTAGCCTTGTCATCAGCTTTATTTATCCACATTGGTCCCAGTCCATTCTCTCCTTCCTGCACCCCCGGGGAATCCTGAGGGCAGAGCCAAGGTCATGTTCACCTATAACCGTGACGTAACACTGGGTCTACCATGGAGTAAGCTCTGAAAAGCTCCAACTGGATGCACATTGCTCTTTGCATTAGCTCTACCCCAACTGGCAGGAAGGCAAGCCCTGCCCAAGAATGGCAGAAGGGCTCCTTGCACCAAAGACAAGAGTGTCAGACTCCACTGGAGTGGTGGCCACAGCCAGCCCAAGGTGTCACCCAACAGAAATGCAATTTCCAGACTGTCTTGATGTAACTTGTTAACGCAATAATTGACTGGCTGATTGTAGAATGTAAGATAGTCAGGCTATGAATAGGCCACTCTTGGAGGCGAGACACAAATAAGAAGTGTCTGTATAATCACGGTGTAAATTCAAGCAGGGCATTAAGCCTTATTTTTGTTCTTAAATAGCTGAAATGAGAAGAGTTCTCCCCGCAAAGCAATCTCTCACTTTCTCTTTTTCTCATTAATAAGCTTCAAGCAATTTGAAGGAGAGGTGTGATATTGCTCTCACAGATAAATAATAACTAAAAAATCATAATGTTGGTGTGATTATACTTATACTTATACTGACTAATGGGAATTAAAGCTAAATTCTTTTTATTAGTTTACTGATGCTGGACATCTGACTCCTCACAACTGCTCAATACATCATGCCAGCTAATCGTTCTTGTCATTATCTTTAATGTCTTATTAGTGGGCTTCATTCATCTGGTTTTTATCAGTTTCATTCGAGTCTATTTTAATCTCATTTCAGTGGCTCTGATAAGCCTGTTAGTTTGCACAAATTGGTTTTGGTGACAATGTGTAGATAGCAATAATGTGTGATTTCCGAGTGGAAAAGAGTTATCTACTCAGGCCCAAAAAGCCAGTCAGAGAGAGCAGGAGAGGCAGGAAGGGGTGGAGACAGTAGACTAAGTTCCCTAAAGCAGAAACAGAGAAGGCAGAAAAAAAGAGCGGAAGAGGTGGAAAGCAAGGAAGAGAGGAAACCGAGTGAAATTGTTACCAAGCCCTACGGAAATGCTACGGAGGACAACGTAGTGGCCACTAGGTGGTCCGATTGACTCATGTCCCATCATAACCATCATCGAGGAAGGCAGAGGGTGAACAGGAGACAGAATCACGTGTTTTGCTCCTGAAAGCGGAGCGCCCAATTCTCAGACCTATTCTGACTCTGTCTGCTCTGCAATCAGACACCAACCCTCCAGACCTTCTCCTGGTTTTCCTCCTGCCCCAGAAGTCCTAACATCAGCTGGGCTATGGGTCATCTGTCCAGCTCACAGAGCCACTGCTTGGTCACTGCCACACCGCACGTTGGCCTCACTCCGCTTCTTTGAATAAAGCAGACAGTAAGCCCACCAGCCTCAGTTCTTTCAAATCACGTTAAGTGCCAGTGTTAAAATAATTACATTTTTTCAGATTCCTAGACTTTGGTCATATTCCAGTGGCGGATGGAGGATCAGTAACACAGCTCTGTGAGCTGCAAAGCTGGGAATGGATCACTAATTTAGTAAAACAGCCCCTCTTGAGTCCCTCCCTGATTCCTGCATCCTTGTGGTCCTGATCCTCTGGGCAGGGAATGAAGCCGTCCATAACTACAGAGGCATGTCCTTGGCAGCTTCAGTCTTGGAGCAAGTATCTGAAAAATCCTACTCCAGAGGAGCCATGCTCAGATGTACTTGTTACAAAGAAAGCTATTAAACGAAAGGGAAAGAAGCATTTCAGGGGACACATCTCAGGATAGGCTTCAAAATCACTTGTCTCGGAGACAAACAAGTAGCAGGCGAATATAGACAGTCAATTATCTGGTGGCGTCTGGGGTAGGAGGGTGCTAATAATATTCCAAAACCCCAAACTGCCAAAACACTTCGCAGTTCCGTTTTCAGCCCCTCTGCTTTTCTAGGAACACTTGGTCTGTGTTTGTCTGATTCGTTCTCACAGCTCCAAGTGTTGATATAAAGTCTGCAGTGAGATTCTAAGACTTATTTTTCTTTTTAGAAACCCAAAAGGCTACATTCCCCCCTCACACTTAAGTGAAGTGTTGACTCCTCTCTATTTCAGTCTGCAACTCTTCTCTAGATATTTCAGGTAATTTAAGGTTAGAAATTTACACAAGCCTTTGCTACTCCATGTTCTGATATTTCTGCCTTAAAAATATATCCATCCATCTTTTAAATTGTTCTTATAAAAGCAGAGAGTCAAGGATAACATTCAATGCTGCTTTTGACCCTGATTCAGGATAGAATTGGAATCCCAAGCCCATGGCAAAGAGAAACAGATTTCCAGTGTGCTTTAAGCATAGACTATAAGGGCCGGCCAAATAGCTCAGCGGATTAAAGTGCCTACAAGTAGGTTCAGGGGCCAGGGGTTCAATTCCCTGGCCTGCTGAGCCAGCCCCACCCCTGAGATGCACTGAGACTGCAACTGAGGCTGGGCATGGTGGTGCATGACTGTAATCCCAGCTCTTGGGAAGCTGTAAGCAGGCAGATCACTACGCTAGTAGTGAGACCCTGAACACCCTGTAGACCCTTCCCTAAAAAATACAAAAAATAAAAACAAACACTAGAGAGCTGAACCCTTCTCCCAAACTGCTTTGCTCCTAGGGAGTCCCAGCAGTATCAGCCCAGGTAGTCCACTAGACAAGCTAGGTTTGCATTGCTTTGCTACTGAGTGCTGGCCCTTCAAGTGGAAATCATAACAGAGGTCTCCATAACTGCCCAATCCAAATGAGTCCATAATGGATTTCGTACATCCTAACAAATGGTGGATGACTTTTCTAAATTACATTTGGACTCCACAAGGCAGGACCTCATGCTATCGTGAAGTAAACTTGAGGCCGTGCTCCAGGGTCAGAAATCTATGTTCTGGAAATCCCTACAGAGGTTAAATTTATGTCTATTTTATTCCAGCTAACTCTGGAGCAAAATACACTTCTTCCCAGCTATGTACTACCTGTGTTTGGATTTCTTGCCTTGGGACCTTGTAAATGAACTCTAGACTTTTCAGAAATTGTCTTCTTTGACTCTCAATTTCCACCTTGACATCTGTTCTAAAAATCATGGTGTGTGTTGTGGATTATAGCTACATGTCCCTCCAAAGCTTTATAGGATCACAGAGAGGACCTTAGGAAGGTGCTTGGATTGGGGGAGCATCACAGCTGGCTTGCTGTAGAAGGTGGTGCTGGGCAGAAGAGAAGGACCACTACGGGCATGATGCAGGTTTTATCTCCTTTCTGGTCCTCCCTTGACTCTGTTTCCTGGACACCATGGTGTGAGCAGGTCTTTCTTCGCTATTGCCCTGTGACAGGCCCTTATGTCTTAGAAGCAGCCAACTGTGGACTGCAACTCTGAGCCAATAGATGTCTGTCCTCCTTTAGTTGTGGATGCCAGCTTAGCAATAAAGCAAGTGACTAAGACAGCAGGGATCTTTGACTTATTCTTAAGCTCTCAAATGATCATAGACCCTATCTCTACATGCCCACCTGCCTCTGAGAACCATGTGCGAAACAGGGCCAACAGCTCCAACACCAAGCCAAGCCCACCTCAGGTAGGCAGAGAGATGCCACAGTGGCTAGAGTAGAAGGTCCCCTTCTACTCTGCTCTTCAGTGCACTTACAGAGGTTATTGGAAATGCAATGGATAAGGACACTTACTCCCTGAGGAAAGTGCTAAGAGCAGAGGACTCAGATCTGCTAATAACTTGATCTAAGTTAGTGAACGATGTTGGAAAACAGGAGCCAATGGAGGCAGGCAGGTGCCAAATGGTCCATCTGCCAAAGCCTGGAATCCAAGCGGTACAGAACTGATGTCAGGAGCACAGATGTAGCCACCAACTGTGGTTTCTCCTGAACTTCTTCAAAACTTTTGCCATACAGCTGACATTTATTTGAAGTTTTCTCCCTCCTCCTACCCAGTGAGATAGCACCACATTTTTCTAACCTGCTTAGCGGGGAACAAAAAAACAAAAGTAAGCCGTGCTACTCGAACTTCATTGCTTGCTCCACATCTGACCCCATGTGGACACAAAAGTCTCTGGAGTGCCAGGTGCTGCCTGCTGACAGCTGTGCCCCTGCTTACAGCCATGAATGTCACACATGCTGGAAACTAGAGGAGTCCCTGATGCGACCTGGTGCTGGCGTCACCCAGAGAAACTTGCGTCCTCTCATTTATTATATTCAGCATAGATTCAAACATGGGCTGATTCGCAACCCTTAAATAACTATGGAGAGACCTATGCCTGCCTGGCCCAGGGCTTGGAGTACTTGGCAGCACTTCCTTCCTTTATGTTTGAGCACATCTACTGAGTCACATTTAATATTTCACAGAAGATGTAACTGTGAACAAGCCACGGCCCTATCTACAGAATCAAATTCAAAGAAATCCAATCTCTGTTTGTTTAGAGAATTTTAATATAGACTCTCTCAATAAAACTGTTGCAGGATAAATTCCTAGACCTCAGTAAGAACTTGAGGAAGTTGTTGTCCTCTATCACTCTGGCTCTCACAGTTTCTCACCACCTAACTGGTTTGGATCCCCTTGGTAGAATCTTCAGGCTCTCCATGGCAGTGCCTGATTTCCGTCCTTCTCCCCGCACCCCCAGCTCTTATACCTGCATTGCTCCATTCCCCCAGGAGAAAGTCTCAGTTCTTTCATAGCAGATGCACCCATCTTTGCTCCTCTTTTCTGTCTCTTATCACTCACTGCCAGAATTTCTCATCGCGAAGTCTGAGAACTGGGCCTCACAGAAGCCTACGGCTCATCTTCCAGCGTAGGATTCTCCCTCTAGGATGAGGGACGCGAAGCAGCCAGCCATGTGGGATGCGTTCCCTGGAGTGTCTGTGGGAGTACAAGGTAGGGAAGGGATCAGTGTTGCTCATGTGACTATTTTTTTTTTTTTCTCCAACATACAAAATTGAAGGTTGAATTTAAAAGGACTTTTAATGTTGTAGCTCTGACTATGGGTTTTAAGTCACCTGCATATAGGCACTGGAGGCTTAGGGAAGCCCAAATATAAATATATTTTTCTGTGTGTGTGAAACTAGATTGGAGAATCCCAGACCTGTGATTGAAATCAGGCTTCTTGAAGTTTTCTGTCCCTTTCAGTCCTTGGGGCTCATGTGAGGAAGATGGAGTCCAGACTACCACACAATTCACTAAACCGCAGTAAACAGGGCCAGGAGCTCCAGAGGAGAACAGACTGCAAGAGCTGCCTCCAAAGAGCAGCAGCAGGGTAGGGTGCACCTTGTTATCCAGAAGGCCTGCCTCATCCACAATCAGGTAAGTCATCTTATCCTCTTGACCCAATGGAAAAAGAAAAGGAGCATATTCTAACACCTAGAGAGGCTTTAGAAAATATAGTGCTTACTAAGCTGGGCCATAAGTGTGGAAATAGGAAATGCCCTTCTCTAATTAATAAGCCACTGCCTTGCCCTCATAGGCTCCTTCTAGACTTGATATTTCCAGAGAATGTATTGTTCAATTTTCTTGAGAGGCCAGGAAGTTAATTCAGTGGAATAAGTGCTTGTCTGGCAAGTGCAAGGTCCTGAGTTCAATCCCTGCTACCACCAAAAAAAAAAAAAAGAATGATTTTCTTGAGTGTTTTCACATAAAAATTATACAGAAAGAGTAGAAAGAGTAGGAAAGAATTGGGAATCGAGAGAGGGGTTGTTAACTGGGACTCAGCAGCCCGGTTTCCGCACCAAGCTAAGCTCCCAGGACCGTGCTTCTCACACACCAGGCAGCCACAGCGTCCCTGACCCCAGCCCCAAGAGCCAGCTGAGTTCAGGGCCCGAGGCCTTCAACAATAAGGCAAGAGGACATCTCCTTCCAGTTTTATTTTCAAAACAAAATAAGCCATGATCTGAGTGTCTACACAGCCGCAGAGCAGCTAACCACAGTAAAAGATCTGGGAGGCCTCTACCCAGTGACCCAAGAGAGCCCCAGCCATTCCATCTCTTCTGCTATAAAATGGAGATTATAATAGTACAAGCCCCACAATGTTGTTGGAGGAAATAAATGAGTTTATGTATATAAAAGACTTAGAACAGTATCCGGCCCTTGGATATGATCTGCAGATTTCCCAGCATTGCTATGGTACAGTAAATTCAAGTACAAAAGTAAATAGAATATTTAAACATCATCACAGTTGTTTTATGAACACTTTTAACAACATGGAAATGCTCGCACTTAATTGTTAAATTTAAAAGTTAAAATTCAAATGTTTATATGTCATTTTGAACCGTGTTTCAAAATTATAGCAAATATATAGAACCATAACAAAAGCTTAATTGGTTATCTTTGGTAGTTGGATTATGAAGTATCTTAATTTTTCCTTATGCTTTCATGCATGAATTTTCTGCATTCATTTTAAAATTTAAAAAAATGTTTATTTTATTTTATTTTTTAAATGTTTATTTTAATGTCTTAAATATTTCTGGTGTCCGTAGTAGATGTTCCAGTCTAAGCATCTGGCAGAAAATGCTGCCTTTCTGATCTGGACATAACTCATACTCAGACAATAACTTCTACTTTTGATGGCAGGAAAACATTCTTTTGTGGGCCATAAATTACTCAACTCCTTCCCCACCCTTCTATGAATCTGGGCCTCCTGTGGGTGCATCCTCAGCTGCAGGCAGGTGTCTGGTTCTGCTCTTCTGGGAGGGGCTGCCCACCTGGAACACAGCAGCTGTTCCCAGCCTGAAGCTCAGAGCCCCCACCCACCCAGTCACTCCAGGTCCTATGTCCACAGGAATTTAGCATTTGACAACAAGAGTGTGTTAAAGGGCAAGAATGACAGCTCAGTCCCTCTTTTCTGGTGGCTGCATTCCTCCCTCAAGGGAGGATACAATTTGGAGTAACGACCTAAATAACTCCAGCCACAGGTTTAAGGGTGAGCCTCTAGACCTTCAACTTTCTGGAACATTCCTGGAATAGGGGTTCTGATTTAAAAAAAAAAATTAAAAAAAATGTATGTATGTATATATATATATATATATATATATATATATATATATATATATATATATATATAATGGCCAGCTCAGTCTGCCCTGGAGGTGGGGCTGGTGCTGTGTGTGGTGGCCAGGATCAAACTGTCCCTGTGGTTGCCTAAGCTTTCCTAAGCAGGTACTTTAGACCGCTGAGCCTTCTTGTTGGCCCCAAGAGCTCTGATTTTGACTCTTGTCTTTGAAGTTTATTACTAGTTGCAATGGAATGGAGTGTTTTGCATATTTATGAGTTTAGATTGAGGTAAGCCAGAAGAGTTTGTCTGCTGACAGTATCATACAACTTAAGCTAGCTTCAATATCCACACACAGAAGAGTGACAGCTTGCACAGGTATTGTCTCTACAGATGTGGATCCTCAGTTCTGACACCACTATGAATTCACACCAGTACCGAGATGGACTCAACACCAGGTCACGCACACAGCTTCCACCTCACTCTTCCTCTCTGGCTTGCCAAATCTTTGCCCTTTCTTATTGTCTTTGGACTGGTCAAAGCCACAGAGCATTGTAATTAGACAAGACTAGCATTCCCCAGCTAGTCCCACCTATGACACAGCTAGTTAGAAATAATGGTAGCAATAGGAACCGCAACAAACAGACAGCATTCACTATAACCGGGCACTATTATCATGGGTTTTTCTTTATTCTCACATTATAGATACTAAGATTTGTTTAATCCATACTACAACACTGCAAGGCATATGCAATTTCTTACCAATTTATAGATCAGGAAACTGAGGCATGAAAGAGTGGAATAACCTCCCAAGTTCCTAAGTTGTCACAGTTCAAGTGAACTCACATATGGTCAAGACCTCAGTCCCTGATTCACCACTCAATATTTTCTTTCTTTCCTTTGTAAATGTATTTGGTATAGGGTCTCACTACGCAGCTCAGACTCTTGGTGACCTTCCTGTTTTCAACCTCTTCAATGTTGGGAATACAGGTGTGTACTACCACACGGGGACTTGGTCACTGGCTCAGTGTGCTTGGAGGTGGGGCCAGCGCACACAGGGGATACTGGGGATTGAGCCCTAGTCCCTGCACTTGCCTAAGCAGACACTTAGCCCTCTGAGCTATTTCTCCAGTCCTTTCCACTCAATATGTTCTATAAAATATCAACTATTGTCTGGAACTCAAAAACTAATAGCAGTGACCAACATTCTAGAACCTTGTCCCTGAGTCTGCAAAGCCAGATGCAATCTAAACAAAATAACACAAAAGTGCCAAAGAGAGTCTACTTGACTTTAACTTAAAAACATTTTCTGAAACCCCTGTCTTGTATTCCAGGTGTGCTAGTAAATTGGAAATGAATAAAAGTAGTTTCATGCAACTTAGGTCATTGGAATAAAGAAGAATGAATTAAGTGTTCAATATTAATACAAGTAGTAGAAAAGTTCCTATTATCTTTGACATTTTTAAGTTCTAAGTACAATACAAACATCAAACTGCAGTGAAACAATGACACCAGTCCTCCCACCAGCATCAACCCTAAAGGTAAAGGAGGTCAGCAGGGGCTGAAAAGGACCCAGGGCAAGGGAAGGAACACACAGAGGCTGAGCCCAGGAACAAGTGTGCTAGGCGGGAGCTGGTGTTAACCCTACAGCGCTGCTGAGGAGAAGGTGTCTGAGCTGGGAGCTTCCATTGCTTTCTTCTCCTATTACAAAGCGAGCAGATGTAGAGCTCAGAACCCTCCCCCACCCAGGAAAGGCACAACTGGCACATGCACACACAGCACCAGCAGCTCTGCTCCCTGAACTCAGCAGTTCCCCTGGGGGAATAGCCTGCCAGGGTTTGGCATCAGGGTCACCCCTCCTCCTCCAGGCTGGCCTGCCTGCTCCACCATTATGCAGCAAATACACATGTGTTATGAAGGTTACTTTCTTGCCATGAGAGGATGTATCTTCCAAGCGACCTATTCCTTGGAAGTAGCAAAGTGTGATAAGAAGCACAAGTCATGCCCTTGGAAGGTAGCTCATACATTGACCAGTAGATGTGATGAAGTAGTTTAGAATCCCAGCCCAGGCTGCACAAAACTCCACACTACAGGCATCTGTGTTTAATAAAACTAATAAATCAAATCCTGTTAGTGTGACCTCCTAGCTTTGTTTTAGCCCTATAATTGGTGTACTTGGATGATATGAAAATAAAAAGCATTGAGTCAGCAGAGAAGCCACTGGCCCCTGTGATGAGCCCTCATGAATCTCTAGGGTTTGTGATTATTTTTTTTCTGTTTTTTTTGTTTGTTTGTTTTTTGGTGGTACTAGGGATTGAACTCAGGACGCTGTGCCCTCCAGGCAGGCACTTATTCTACTGAGCTCTAGGGTTTGTCTGCCCCATGATTTATTTGAGGAAGGTTATCAGAAGCAAAGCCCCTTTCCTAGAAAACCATCAGGCTACACATGCATGCCCATAGATGAGGAACACGCCTTCCTCTAGGGGATCTACGAGGACAATGTAAAAGCCAGAGAGTGGTAAAGACAAGGCCAAAATGGGAAAAAAAAAAAAAAAAAAAATTCCAGTATGTTAAGTTGTGTGCACTACATGCGTCCCTTTTATTTATTTTCCTATCTGTGTTTTCTAACAGCCTTTCAGATGTACAGCGTCATCTCCCTTTATTATGCTGAGAAGACCATAATCAGTGTGTCAGTTAAGTGGCTGGGCTGGGGGCAGGACTGGATGATGCTAGAAACTGAAAGAAAAAGGTACATAAACCTGGACTGCTCAGCCTTGAGACACTAAAAGCCAAGACCGATTCCTGGGAGCTCTGTTCGTCCGAGATTACCCTTTGAAGAATGGAAACTTTTGCATCAGGTCAGAAGAGTTACATAAAAGTGATGGACTTGGGTGCAGAAGGAGGGATGACATTAGGCATCTTGGAGGCTATTTTACCAAAAAGAGAGCAGAAGAACCCCTTCCCTGGGGAAAATCTAAATCAACCAGAGAATTTGGTGCAATAATACTGCGCAAAGGTTTTTGATAAGCTGCAAGCCAAGACACTGGCACTCAGGCAATGTGACTTTCAGCATGCAGCCACCTCTCTGACCTCAGCTTGTTTTGTAAGCTGGAGATGGTAACAGCTAATTTGAAGTATCGGAGGGAAGCAGTAAATGGAATGATGTGTGTAAAATGCTTGATAAACCCTCAAGTGCTGTCAGGCATAGACTTTGTTGTTATTCCACCTTTCTGGAACTTTTTATATGTATAATACAAGCTGAAGACAGAGGAAGGGTCTAGTGATTTACTATGGCTTCTTTTTTATTTTTTTTATTTTTTTTTATTTAACCACAAGAGGTAGGTTACTCAAAGCCAGGGAGTGAAGTGAAGCTATTTCCAGGGATCATTCACTTTAGTTTTCAGAAATCTCTCAGCCTAAAATTAATATTTCGTATCGCTCACTTCCCCAGGTGACACAGCTCCACCTCTGACAGAATTTGAGAGGTATGGAAGGGGTCAAGATCAGCCCTCTCCTGTCAGGAAGGAGGGAAGAATGAGGATAAAGAGGGCAGAGATGCTGAAGAGCATTCATGATTTGGGAAGAGAAGAAGAAATAGTCTTTTGTCTTAATTTATGAAGAGAAATGGTTCACTTTGTGTCACAGTTTTACTGCCTTAGGACTCTGGTGGAAACAATGTGTGATAGGACAAAGCTGCTTGCCCAAGACTACAACAATGGAAATTCACCCAGATATTCTTAGCCTGGTGAGTCAAACAACAAAGCAGCCTGGATCTTATCTGTAGTTTGTTTCAATCATGAAAAATTCCACTACTTCACAAATAAACCCTTATTCTCTCAATACTTGCATTGAAAAGCTTACTCATTTTTAATAAAATAAATCACTTTAGCCTTTATGAAACATTTTAGATATGCCTTAGGTACGATTTTAGGTATTATTTTGAAAAATCTTTCCCTACAGGTCACTGCAAATCTTCTATACAACTAGTGAAATTGTCAGAAGTATCTACAGTTATTACAGAAGTTTGTAGATTAAAGACTAAATTAACACACCAACCTGACACAGGAGCAATGTTGTGAATACAAGTTATCTCAGAGCTCAGAGGTTCTTCCCAAGGATTTTCTTTTCTTTCTTTCTTTTTCATTTTCTTTTTCTTTGTTTCTTTTTTTATGTATTTGGTACAGGGTCTTCAGGGTCTCACTACACAAGGACTTGTAGCGATCCTTCCTGTTTTTCAGCCTCCCAGGCGTTGGGATTATCGGTTCTCACTACCACACCCACTCTCAGTAGCTGCCTCAGAGCACCCTGGGAGGGGGGCAGCATGGCATGCTGGGGATTGGACCCCAGCCCTCATGTCTGCCTAGCCGGTGCTGTAATCCATTGAGCTATCTGCCTGACCCTCCATCCCATAGGGTTTTCTTCACACACATATCCTCACCATGTTGTGCAGTCTGCAGCACGGAAGTGGTCGGCAAAGCCAGCCATCCTTTCGTGCCGGTCTGATCATTCCCAGGGACCACTCCACAAAGCACTGAGCTCAGTGTGTGGAGGCAAATGCCTACTTTACCCCATGCTTTCTCTCAGAGAGCTTCCTCTCAAGATGAGACAGGAGGTGGGGTACTGTGTCATGTTACAGAGGTCGTTCTCAGTGACTTGTGGCACATATCCACATCTTTCCTGTGTCAGGCTCATGCTGATCTAGCCTTTAATCCATAAGGAATTAGTAACTATGGATACTTCTGATGGCTTAGGTAGTTTTGTGGAGGATTTGGGGTAACCTGTAGAGAAAAGTTTATCAGAATTATGCATAAATCACACCTAAAGCGTACTTAAAATCTTGAGTCAATTAATTTTGGTATGTCAACTCAACTGCACTAAAATATGCCTAGCAGATTAGTAAGGCACTCTTCTGCATGCTTCATGGAATAGTTCTAGAGAGCACTGGTGAGCAGGCCAGCAAACTGAAGGGAGAAAGGCCCACCCTGATAGAGGGTGCTACCAGCCAAGAGGCTTGCAGTCCAGATGGAATAAAATAGCAAAAAGAGGGACGCGAGCTTGCATTTTTAAAAAGCTCCACTCTACTTGATTGAGTGTGCTTTTTGTTACTGCCGTCTTTGGTAGACCTCAGACCCCAGTTTCCTCTGCCTTCCAAGGCAGCCTCACGTCCATGTCTCCATATGGCTGCCAGGCCATCAGTCTTAGACTGGCATTGCATCCTTTGTCCCAATTTCTCTGTGACTTCTACCTTCTTGGTCTGCGCAGCTACTGGATCCACTGGTTTATCAGCATGCCAGCCACTGTACACTCTCCTGGTTCTGATCATATACTACATAAAGGATCTTCTTGTTTTAACATGAGAGAGAGCTTAGATAGATTTTCTTCTCTAAAGAATCCTAACCAATACCTGCTGACCATAGTGCCACATGAGTATACTACATATTAGAAGTTAAAATTTTCAACTAAAAATTGAAACCACCCTAACATAAGAGACACCAAGAAAATTCTGAAAAGAACCAGTGAAAATTCACTAAGACTGCCAGGCATGGTGGCTCATGCCTGTAATCCCAGCACTCGGGAGGCTGAGACTGGAGGATCAGTGTGAGTTTGAGACCAGCCTGGGCTACAAAAGTGAGCTCAAGGCCAGCCTGACCTGCATAGCGAGACCCTGTCTCAAAAAGACAAAAAAAAATTCACTAAGACTATGATATCTCCTCAATATTTTATTTGCTATGAGTAAATGGATTGTTTGCAGAATGTTATTATAAAGCCAATTAACATCTTAGTGTTTGAGGGAATTTTTCATGTGCTTCTTGGACATCTGACCCCAGTATTAGCAACAGGAAATTTCAGTTCCTGCAAAAGCACATTGTTCATTACAGCGCTGGATTTATACTTGACTGTAACTGTCAAAATGTAATATTATATTCCTTTACATTATGAAATTGTTTCTGTTAAAAGGATGCTTTCATTCGGGAGCTATTTCATTTTCATGGGACTTTTCATCGGACAACTTCCACACAGAACTTGGTAACACATGAAGTAACTGATGTCCAGAAAAGTTGTCCAAGACCGCCTGCAAGTGCTGAGCAGAGGCAGCTATAGAATCCTGTGCCTTCCTTCCCTGCCCAGCGGGGAGATGAATGAATCACTGGGCATCAGCAGAAGTCAGGCTATGAGCCTGAGACTGACGATTTTTTGTGAAGTGTCCACAGGTCCTTGAAGGAAAAAGCATCATAAAAGCACAGAACAATAGCAAGCTAATTAGCACAGGGAAGACAACATCTCAACCAGAAGCTCTTCAGAGGTCCCTTAGCCAGCAGGTAGGGCTGTAAGTCCAGCTCTTGCAGTGGTGCAGAAATCATAACCACAGTCCAGCCATGTATCTCTTGCATGAATCTCTTATAGAACAGAACCATGCAGAATAAGGAGCTCCAGGCTGTGCACAGGGAACCGGCCTGTGGAATGAACACTTGCACTGAGCTAGGCCTACTAGAAAGGGAGCGAGCTTTGCTTGCAGCTAGAGCTGCTCCTCTGATGGGAAGATGATTGCTAGGAAGCTGAGGTAAATAGAGAAACTGTCAAGTTCCTCAGTGTGTCAGTCCACTTGGGTGCATCTTGGCACTGATCCTCCAAGCATCTGGGGAATAAGGACAGCTACACTCTCTTCATGAGTGAGGAGCCCTGTAGAAGTCAACAGGTGTGCTCTGGCCACAGAGGAAGCAAGTGTCTAATCAAGAGCCCCTGATTTTTACATTTTTTAGTTCCAGGACAATCAAGTAACTAAAAAGGGTGAGAGAAAACAAAACACCAAGGCAGGAAGACCTGCTGTGCTGTACATAGAGCCCTACACAAAAAAGAAATAGATATGCAAAACTAATCTTTTCTTTTTGAAAATTAAGAATTTTAAGATAGAGCATTAAACTAAAGACAAAGACCTTCTGAGCACAAGGCAGTGTGCATCTGCACAGATCTTATGGTCATGAAGCTAACACTCTGCCATGATGTCCAAGAAGCGAACAGAAGAGAAAAGCCAAGTCTTGTTTAGAGACACAGCAGGATATACAGTCTCAGGGGTTAGAAAACTTGGTTGTGCTCCTCATAAAAGCCTTACAGTAGGCCGTGGGTCTGTTCATCACATATACAAGCAGACACACACCCACCCACACACACACACACACACACACACACACACATGCAGGCATGAGCACTGCCTGGGGGGACTCACAGATCAAGACCTATAAAAAATTATACCGCAAGGCCCTGGGGGCAATCGTAATCCTTTTTCTAATCTCAGGAAGATTCGAAATAGCATCCTGTGACACAGCACATGAGAGAACATCACCCCTATTGCAGCTGTCACTTGTATCTGCAATCGGGTGAATTATAGAGATTAGCCACGTCCCGGAATTACTGCACTTTTTGCATGGTTCTGTGCATGGCCCTTCTTAAGGTGGACTCAGTGAGCTTCCTTTCAGCCTCTGGAGAAGGCTTCAGAAGTTCTGTGCTGCCCCCTAGCGTTGAAGAGGCAAGCAGCCCGACAGAACGGTGCAGGCCTGGAGCTCTGCTGGCTGAAGCCTTCCCAGAGCTGAGGAGGGGTCAGCAAGGCTCTCCTGGGCTCCCCCCAAGCTCACATCAGAGGTCACATCCTGCATCACTTCAGTGACATTAAAGTGCATCCTCCTTTTGCACTATAAATAAACTTGCAGATAAGAGCTGAGCTGCTTTTTAGTTGAACATATTATGATTTACAGACATTTAATTAGGTGTTTATTAATTTTGATTGAGTTTTCTTTTTGAGTTATAAATCCAGTGTTGGAGGAGCATGGATTAGAAGATCCTTTAGCATTTCCTCAAGTCATAAATGTGTGAAAGCCCCTGTAGAGGTAGATGTGAAAGCAAAGGAAAGCCATGGACAATCAGGGCGCAGGAGAGCTGGACCTGCCATTTCTGTCAACGAGTGCCCCTAAATATTAGTGCTTTGGCTATTTCTACACGAGCAACTCTGACTTGCTTGATTTATCCAGATACATCAGAAGCATCTACCAGGATTGCTGGGGACCACTCTCCCTTAATACCAAGACTGAAGGTTAAGATACATACATACATACATACATACATACATACATACATACATACCTGATCCAATGTACTGCCTGGTCCAAACCCAGAAAAGGCTCTGCCTTCCCACAGCAATGGGCTGTAGCTGCTACTAGACTGGCACTCACACCAAGTCTCAGGCCCTTCCTACCTTGTGTCCCTCCTTGGGGGAAAGAGTGAGAGGATGGCCAGTGACTTCCTTATGTGAGAAAATAAATGCTAAAGCCCCTCCTGCTGCTACTGGAAGGGTATGCAACAGGAACATGCTAGCTCTCTACTCCTCCTATCTGGCCTGCACCCCCATTAATAGAACTACCCCACTTCATGTGAGAGGGTGGAGAAGCAAAGCCAGGGGATGCAGAAATAGTTAGCTCTGTAGAAATGACATCAAATTGGACCTGAAAAGCCAATGCTGAATTCATGCTGGAAGAAGCTATAGAGGGCTCTGAGTCTGTCTGCTCTCAAGCAGAACTGAAGTAGTCTATTTGTCCACCTTGCTACTGAAAGACTAATTTTGAAATCCTGCCTCTTCATGGATTTAAGATTTCTATAAATTAAAGAAATTTAGATATCTCATTTTTCTAAATCCTCTTTCTTTACCCCACTCTTATTATGTGTTCTTCAAGGTCTTTATCTTTAACCACATGGTCAAGACTATTTTTTTCATTTTTCTTTAAATTTTTTTATTTATTATTTTTATTCTTGTTTCAGAACCTTTGTTTATTCACTCATTTTTATGGCCGGCTCAGCCCACCCCAAGGTCAGGGCTGGCGCAGCATGTGGTGTCAGGGATCGAACCGCAGTCCCTGAAGCCGCCCAAGCTTCCCCAAGCAGGGGCTTTAGACCACTGAGCCATCCCGCCGGGCCCCATTCATTAGCTAAGTTTTTATGACATTTTACTGTAAATCTGTAGAATCCAGCCTGCAAGTACAGATGCCGGGATCACACTATGTCCAGCTGTCCAAGCCTTGGTGAATACAATCCCACTGCATCCAGAGCTGGTCCTCTTCACAAACACCTTCCAGATAGGCTCAATATTTATGTCTCCATCAAAGAGGTTGTAACAGCCTCTAAGTGATAAAGAAGGACAACCTCCAGAAAGTTCTTCCTTTTGCTGCCCTTTAGAATTTAAACAGGCAAGGTGCTGTGTGGGGTAGACTTGACCTCTCTGCCAAAGGACACCAGTCAGAGTCCTGCATGTCCATGGGGGAGGCATAGGGACCCCAAAGCCCTCCATGCAGAGAAGGTGCAAATAAGAGCAGCCCCATTCCATCTCTTTGTAGGTCCCCAAGGATTCTATACGTTTATGACAGAAGTTAGTCTATCACTACTAGGGGCAACTGAGCTCAGAAGGAGGAAAACCCCATTTAGCACTTGTGCCAGAGTTCAGTCCTGCCCCAAGACCCTAGATCTATCCTTGTAAACACTGGACAATGATGTGTGTGTGTGTGTGTGTGTGTGTGTGTGTGTGTGTGTGTGTGTGTGTTTGGAGGAGTTGGTGGCACTGTGAACTGAACCCAGGTCCTTCACATTGAGCTTCATCTCTAAGCTCTCCTGCTCTCTTTTTCCTAAAGTTTTGGGACAGCATCTTGCTACATTGATTTTTTGCGCAGACTGGGCTCAAACTTGCATTTCTCCAACCTCAACCTCCAGGAGTGTTGGAATTGCAAGGCATGGGCCACCATGCCTTGATCAATAACAGTCATAAAATATTTCAAATTGGATCCCTACTGAGATCTCTGTTCTTCCAGCACACCAAGTATTGAACCTCTGCTTCAGCACCAGGATTATTCTGGTTTTACATATGGGTGGGTATGCATCTACCTAACTGCTGTCACTTTAGTCCCATGCTTCTGAAATCTGGAAGGAAAGATGACCCAGGTGTTAAAGAAAGGCCATACTTGCTTTAAACTGTACACTATCTGCAAAAGATGAAGAGAAAGGCAACCAGTTTCTACACCAGATGAAAGATGTGCTTCAAGAAAGGAAGGGAGTTCTGGAACTCTAGCCATGTAATGTGCATCTCACACCAAGTGCCAGCCAGCTGGCTAGCTCCTGCTGAACAGGGTGCTTGTACAATCTTCAGGTGTAGGGATGAACAGGGTAAACTCAGACCCCAGAGATGCTGGATAAAAATGTTGCTAGAACTACATTTAAGGAGTAGTGACTCTTACAGAGGATGTTTCTGTCCATTAGCAATTGTGTACTTTCTCTGTATCTAACTGTGGCGTAAGGAGGGTGTCCCTAAACTGGAAGCACCTATTGCTCCTGCATGAAGCATGATCATATATTGGACAGTAGCTTTATAGGTCTCAGCTTGCTGTTGTTGCTGTAGAAATTGCCACAAATTTAGCAGTTTCACACAGCACAGATTTCCAGCCTCACCTGTCTGAGGTCAGAAGTCTCACTGGGCTAAAGTCAAGGTGTCAGCAGGGCTACGTTCTTTTTAAAGGCTCCAGAGGAGAATTCATTTTCTTGCTTTCCTAGCTCCTTGAATTCCTGGGCCAGTGCATCTTACTCCTTCTTCAAAGTCAGCACACAAGGACTGCAGTGATTCCCGGGGGGCCCACCCAGTGACTGGGAATAACCTCCTCACCTCAGGTTCTTAAGAGAGGCACTTCTGCAAGGCCCTGCCTGCCCTCTAGCCCCACACAGACACAAGCTTCAGGAACTAAGATTCAGGGATTTTCTTTTCCTTTTTGGTGTTTCTTTTTTTTTTTAAGGGCTATTCTTTTAACTACCTACCCTATGTGACATTTCTTATTTGTTTTCTAAATTAGCCAATACACAAAGATGAGATTAGGAAATGCAGAATACGGCCACTTTCAAAATATCTGATGTTCTTCAAGAAACACTCTTACTGAATATTCTATAATGTACTCTTCTCACTTGGCAACATAATATGATTGTCCTCCCGCATCAACCAAGATAGGTCTGTTCCTCAGCATGGTAATGACTCCCAGTGTTCTGAGATGGCACGGTAATAAGCCTCGAGTACCTAGCTTGTTTCCATACACACAGCTAATGTTTCCAGCAGCCTTGTTCATGCATATTTGTCTATTTGCCTGATGTTTGCTGAGAATGAGATCCTAGAAATGTGATTGTTGAGCCAATGACTTAGGCTGCTTTCAAAGGTTTAAGTAAGTATGGTCAGAGGACCCCCTAGCAGGCTGTGGCAATTTGCAGTCTCCTCTAAAGAGCTAGACAGTGGTGCCTGATGGCATCAGACACTCAGTCTCTTACCAAGCTGGTAGACTAAATTAAGTGCCCCTTGTCACTTTCATTCGTAGTTCTTTGATAACCAGTAAAGTTGAGCATTTTTCATACATTGATTTCTATTCAAAGTTCTTCTGTTGCTTCCTACCTCATGTCCCTTCTATATTAAAGTGTTTATGTTTTCTTAACATGTTTTGAAAACTTTGTGTGGTATCCTTATATTTGATAATATTTGCAAGTAATTTTCCCAGTTGGAAGCTTTAAATTTTTTAAGACTCTTATCGTAAAAAGTTTTGTTGTACATGGAATTATTAATTAATTAAATTGATCAGGCTTTTTTATTGTGCTTTTTGGAATACTGAGGATTGAAACAAGAGCCTTTGTACTAAGCTATATATCCAGCCCACCTTTTAAAACTTTCGTGTTTTGAGGCAAGGTCTCCCTAAGTTGAGACTAGTTTCCAACTTGCAATCATCCTACCTCAACCCCCCAGAGTGCTGGAATTGCAGGGGTGCACAACCATGTCCAGTTCTGCATTTAATTTGTAGTGTCTACCTCAGGCTTCACATTTAGTACCCTGGGTGTGTGGTATTATGGTTTCATATAAATATTCTCTGGTTTGGTTGTTAATCCGCCTAGATTGTTTAGCAAATGTGTGTGTTTGTGCCATTTGCAGACAGCTTTCTGTTAAGACAGCCTCACAAATGCCAGGAGATGGAGCTCTCTGGGGACCACAGGTAGTGTGGCCCTGTCCAGAGCTTCAGCAGCCACATCCATGATCAAAGTTATGAGTGAGAGCTAATTCACTGTGCTTTTTCAACAGACTGAGGAGCTGGCAGAGAGGGAGGGGCTGGCAGAGAGGGAAGACCTCCCACCTCTTCTAGTCAGTTGAGATAGCACTAAGGCTCAGCTCTTGCTTTTCAGGTGGAGCAGCTCCATTTAATTTCCCACACAATTGTTCCCTTTTCCTTGGGTCACTGGGGTGAGGGCAGAGATCTGAGGTGATGGGGTCCCGTCCCATGCAATCCTTGGCTCAGCCAATGCTGCTGAAGCCTGAGGCTAAGGGAATTAAGAAGGAGGGAAGGAGGAAGGAAGGGTGGGTTAAAGAAACACAACCTAAGGCTGCCAAAGACCCCTGGCCTCCTGCCCACAGCAGGGATGCAGCTCTTTGTTCCCCTGGCCTAGAGGAGTAGCTGTGGATTTGTTCAGCCAGAGCTGCCATGAGTCTGGACTAGTGCACGGGGACAGCCAGGCTGGCATGCAGGTGACTCTGCTTCCCAGATAGTTTTCACTACACTATGAACACCAGAAATGTAGAGATGAAAGCAATTGGAACTCTTGAGTCTTAGAATGTTTTGTGGAGTAGGAGAACCATGAGCTGAATAGCCTTTCTCTCCTTGGCCTATAGATGGGACAGGAAACTGGTAGCTAGAGGTGAGCGGGAGAAACCCATGACATGGACACTAAAGTGGGAAAGGGAGTTGCCCTTTACTACACTGATTCAGCCAGCAGCTGCTGGGCCCATTTCCACCCCTTGCGTGTGCTGCCCCTTTTGCCCTCTCTCCGCCCACATGGGGATGCACAGTTACCTAGGTCCAATTCAGGGTCTGCCTCTATGCCAAGGCCTTCTTTGACATCATTCGCATCTTTCTCCCCAGCTCCTCCTTTTTCCTCCTCCTCCTCTTCCTCCTCTTCCTCCTCCTCCTCTTCCTCCTTGCCTCAACTCTGTCTACCTGCAGTCTACAGTGGCTTGGGAATCTCATGGACTTGGCTTCAGTTGATTCCTCCTCTGAATCCTCTGGTCATTTTAGAGCCCTTGGATACTGACTTACACTTCAGAGCCTCCGTTTCATCATCTAGGGGACATCAAGGCACCAAAATAGGGTTACTGCATGAAGATATCGTTCTGCAGCTTAATTCACATGAGGTTCACAAGAGAAAGAGTCTGCTTTCCGTGTGCTTATACTCACTGACTGAGACCACAACACATAGCAACATTGACACCATGAGAAAAGACATAGAAAATGCCTCAATAGCACGGAGAGAGAAGAGGTCTTGCCAGCCTGCAGTGACCAGGACTGAAAAGGGATCATTAAGCTTATTGAGGAAAGGGTCAAATCCTGCAGGTTACTGTTGTGTGAAAGGTTATGGCTGAGAAAGCTCCATGAGCAAGAAAAAAGGAGGTGAAGTCAGGTGGTATTCAAAAAAAGAAAAGAAAAAAGAAAAAGAAACCTCAGGTTCCAGCAGAGTTGTTAACAAAATTTTACAAATTTGATTTTAGCCCTTCAGAAACTAAAGTTCTGTGAACATGAACTAACATTATTAGAATTTTTTTGAGGACCAACTGAATTATTATATATTTCTTAACAAGTTAACAACATAACATAATTGTCCAGAAGGAAAAGAACAGCCATAATTCTTGGGTCAATAAAATTGATCCAAATTACATCTGACTAGACATGAGAAAAGGGAAGGAGATGTCAAAGAGAACTTATTCTTGGCAACTTGTAGGATGGTGTGGCCCTGGAGGAACCTGAACCCATAGAAAACCACATTTTGAAACATGAAGATGAGGACCCCAAATCCAATAGGAAGTGGAAGCAGAAGGGAGAGGCATCTGAGATAAAATTTAGAGGTTTACCCACACAAATGAGATCATGGAAATCGTGTGAGCGGGTGAGATACCCACAGTGTAGAAATGAGAAAGGGACAATACTGTCACTAGCAATTACCTTAAGTAATATTTATAATGGAGGGAGCAGGGACAGAAGACAAGATTGAGTTAAAGTATCATCACGTGGGCAACAGTTCTCCGAGGTTCCCTTCACTTATTTCAATTACCATCATTCCTCAAGTTCCAACACAATTCTTATGTGAAGCAAACAGTAACAGCTTGAATTTATTCAGCATGTGTGGGTGCTGAGCACCATGCTAAGCACTTATGTGCATTGTGTTATTTGCATAATTGTATATATGATGAAAGTGTGTTAATTATACTTATTTTACACATAGGGAATTTTGATTCAGAGGAGTTGAATGAATCCAGGCCAAAGTTTTACAGGTTATAAACAAATCCAGGTTGTCTGTTTCCAAAAATCAAACTCAAACTTTTTTGGTGCCCTGCTTTTAGCTAGTCCCTGGAATATCTGAGATAAACTGAAAACATTCCATATATTTTGAAGTTCTACAGATGATCCTTATTTGAGAACCTGCCATGTGTTGCACTGGGTAGGTGTGGCAAATCTAGTCTCTGCTTTGCCCGCTAGTGTACCTTTGGCTATTGGCTTCCTTGCCTGTGTCTTAGTCATTCCTGCAGCCTGTGAAAACTTCACAAGATCAGTAAAGAGACTGGATGAAAAAGGCATGGAGAAGGTGCTAAGGAACTATGACTACTATGGCTCCTGCTGCTCCCTCTTCCCTGTATCTATTCTCAGTTTCTCTCAGTAAGTCCAAGCATGCAAACACTGACCTTTAGTTGCTGTGCTGCCCATTCCCGGGCAGACAATGTTTCATGGGGGATTTCTTGGTCCTGGCATATCTAACAGATTTGGATACTTAGGGAGAGATGACTGACCTGTTCAGATCTGGTTAGGGCAACCATGCAGCTGACGATGGAATTAGTCTGAGCCCTGGTCCTTTCCTCTTTCTGTTTTGCCCTCCCAGCACGGCTAGTATACTGACTGCTGTTCCAGCAGGGATGTTTGAGGAACAGCCTGTTTGCATCTTACCTCCCCAAACCACTGGCTACCAGAGCAGACATCTTCTCCACCCCAGCCAGCATATCCACTGCACCTGGCAGCCAGCTGAGCCTGGCTTGCTCACATCTGGGGCCTAGTCCTGTGAGCAAAGCTGAAGTTGCTTTAAGCGCGGTTTCCTAATACATTCTCCTTGGAAGTTAGAACAGCAGCTCCTGCCAAACCTCCCTTCACTTCCGTGTTCCGTGCTCCACTTCCAAGAGGGGAAGCATATGGAGAGCTATTTTTTGCCAAAACTGATCAGAGAATGAATTCAGTTCTCATAAAAATTGCCACTTCCCATTCTTGCTGTCAATAAAAGCAAAGCTAGAGCTCAGGGAGCTATCTTTCTTGAAAGAAGTATTTTTCACTCAGCTCCAACTCCTAACTCTGTCAGTCCTCACCCACTCAAACCCCCTGATCTCTGTGGGAGAAGACTATACATAACCCAAATTACTATTTTCTTAACAATTATATTTTATACACAATAATTTTAAGATATTTCTACCAAAATCCATTGATCTTAGAACCTTCCTTAGAAAGACAGAAAAGAATCCAGTCTTTTTTTCTATTTTAATTACTCACTGAATGAAATGTGAAAGTGTTCAATTATTAGATTTATGCCTCAAGATAAATTCAATGGTAATTGCAGGATGTCTTTTCTATTCTAATTTCAAATAATTAAATCCGAAACACACTGGATTATTATGATCATAATTAGAATAAAGGTGTCTCCTATTTGAAACCAAAGTTTGGCTTTTAGTTTAACCTCTTTTGTACCTCATCAAAGGGGAATGCTTTGGAAAGAAATCTACTTCAATCTCCCTAATGCTGCTTTAAAACAAAATCCTAAAAAGGTGTCTGCAGGAAGCCTTCTTTAATGCAATATTGGCAGGCAGAAAGGCACTCAGAGCTTTTGGCTTCCTTGAGGTCTCAAGGCCTGCTGACTCTTCTGTTATCATTTATCATCAGAGGACACAGGGCAGACTCAGAAACCTGGGGAAAAGTGAAAAAGACACTGTGAGAATATCAAGGGGGTAGGGCCTGTGAAATAACCACTCCCATCACTAATCTGTCGATCCTTTGGGGGTGACTTTATCCCACTCTCTTCCTGTCTTAAATATGAATGAGTGAGGATGGATAGAAGCCTTACAGGGAGCCGGGCAGAACCTACAAAATCTGAATCCATAAAATAAATTTCCAGCTAACGGCTCAGAAGGTGCTTCCTGCTTAGATACTGGCAACAGTAATTAGTAGGTGGAAAATGTGCCTGTCTCCTCCCTGTGCCAAGAGGGAGACTGTTGACAGGACCACGGGACTCAGCCTCTCACATATCTCAGCCCCAGTGTTAAGATTGGGAAGCAGGGCCAGCGAGGCTCTGTGTGTCAGCAGGAGTGGTGGGGTGGTGGCTCAGGAAGGAGGGGAGCCACACTAGAAGGAAAGAAAGAAAGAAAGACAAGGCCACAAGTGTTCCCTTGCCCAGTAGACAGAGAGACAAGAACGTGCTTATTGGAAAACATCTGGAGGTTAGGGAGGGGAGAGGCTGGGAGAAGCAGAAAGGCTATAAAGAGAAGGGCAGAGAGCACGCATAATACTTAGAAAAATGTCACATGAAAACCTCAGCTGCCGGCGGCCAGAGAGAAAGGAGCTTCAGATAATAGCTGAGGGAGCAAGTTGTGTCTTGCGTTCATTCCTGTGGTTAGAACAAGTCTGTACGATCACAAAGAAAATTCCATTCTCCCCAGACCTTAACTCCTTGCCAACCTGAGCTGCAGATTTGCTTTGTTAAAAGGTCCCTTAAAGTTAAAACTGCAAAGGACCAACCAGTCCCTCCTCCTGTAACCTCTCTCTTATGTTTGCATCCTTACATCTTGAAAATTACCTCCTCTCCTTTGAGGTGCCTGGCCACCACTTTGACTGAAGCATGCAGAATGGAGCAGAGGGGTCAGGAAAGGGAAAGACCCCCTGGAAACTCCCCACCTGCGACCATAAGCAGCATCCATTTTCCAAACCTGGGGTGTCGAGCTGAGCTATTCACTAATTCACTAAATGCTCACTGAATGGCTACTGTCTTCAGGCCCCAGGTGAGGCATTTGCGGAAGTACAAGAACAAACTACTCCAAAGAATTTCCAAATCCTGAGGAATGAGAAGTATGGAAGTTTGTGTGCTGCTGATTGTGTGACAGATGCAGAAATAGTTGTACATGTTTTTGTTTTTTTTTTTTTCTTTAAGGTCTTGTGACACCTGTTAACATTGTTGTAGGCAGCTGAGCTAGAAGGAAATGCTATAGGCAGTCAGACAGGAGTAGGTCCAAAGGACCCGATATGGAAAATAAGATACCTTGCTACTGAGGGAGAGACAAATGTTTTTGCTCTGGGTGGGACCTGAAGAAAAAAATTAGGGCTGGGGAGATAGCTCAGTGGAATAAATGCTGGCCTGGCAAGCTCAGTGTCCTGAGTTTAATCTCCAATACTGGAAAAAAAAAAAGATTAAACAAATGAAGCCACATAGTTCTTTAGGGGTAGACATAAAGGACTGATAGTCTAAAGAGGTATCAATCACATTGGAAAAGCCAAAAAGAGTCACTCACCCAACCCTACAGGGAAAGCCCTTGTTACATATTCATGTCTGCTTACTACATGACTTGCTTCTCCCATTTAACCCTGATTTAATCAATTTTACCTGAGTAATTACGCTTGTATTCTCTTTTGTGAGCCACAATTTTGTCCCATCTCATGCCCATCTTGTCAGTTCCCGTGTTTCCTATCTTGGACCCACCTGGTGTCATAAATTTACTGCATAAAATTCCTCAGAAAAGGCAGGTTCCTTCACAGCCTGCTCAGGTCCCCTGCTGTCCTTCTCTTGGACAGAAGCTTTCTTTTCCCCAATACGTAGATTCTGCTCAGCTCTGTTGTTCCTAAACATCATTCTTCGGTTTTAGAGAACACGAAGTCATCCTAGTATCTTTCAAGTTGGGAGTTTCTTTCCCCTACATGAGCATGCAGGCTGACTTTTGGAGTAGGCCCACCCCAAATTCCAGCACTTGCCTCTTTTTGCACTTCCCACTCAGGCCTTAGATCACCTTGCTCTTACCATTCACCTGTTGGAAGAGGGAGCTTATCAATAACTGCCCTGGAGAAAAACAAGGTTCCTTCCTTAAATATCATATTTGATCCCTAACTGAACGAGATCTGATTATCACAAACAAGAGAGAGAGAATTCACACAGGAAGGCAACCATGGGGTGGAGTCTAGCTTATCTCCCCAGTGAGAATAAGTAACATCAACAATATCATTCTATGAAAAGAAACAAGATTAGAAGGCTATGACACAGGAGATTACAACTTATTTACAGTTAAGCTAAGAAAGATCTCCAACTTGACATGTCTTCTGTGACTCTACAAACACTTTCAGTAAACCTCAGTATGTACTTAGTAATCTATAAAGAGTTGTGAGAATTGGTTACTGCCTTTAGGAAGCCCACAGCAGTGACACCCTGGTAAATTCTAACAAGTAAATCTCTGAGGATAAAGCTCTGTCACCTCACTCTTGCCAATTCCTATGGTGTAAATGTTGTACAATGGTTGAATAAAAGATACCAGCAAGATATCACAGAAAGAGGACACAAGGACAGAGATACACAATCAGCTCTTCTTGCTAAGCAAAATGAGCTGGCAACAGAAGAATAACGGCTCATATGCTTTGATACCTGGATACCAGTGACAACCAGAACCACAGTTCAGTCAGTTGATTGACAACAAATGGAAAAACCAAGACTCTAAAGAGGCAAATATTTTAACAGTAGCAGCGAACCCTAAACACTGAGCAAAGAACAGTACTTGAATCTGCTGCCCCTTCCAGCTCCTGAGAAGCACAGAGACCTGCACAGGGTCTGCAAGGGTAATCAGTACACCTCCTCCACCCTCCTCCTTACAGAAGGGAAAGCTGAGGCAAGCAAAAATAATTTATATAGTCTCTTTTCCAAACATAGCACTTCCATGGATGGCTGAAGTTTCTCTGCCATTGGTCTAGGGCATTAAGCAGCAACCTAAACTGTTGGCCTTGCATGCACAAGGTCCTGGGTTCCATCTGCAGCACCATATGTGCACATAGGAATTCACTGGGCCTCACCAAGCACCCAGAAAGGCCAAGCACTTGCAGTGATGGAGAGTGGGTGCAGATACCACCCGCAGAAAGGTACAAACTGTTCAAATGTGTTGTTCATTGTCCTTCTCTGGATACAAACTTTCCTCAGAACAGAAACAAATCCCCAAGTCTTCCAGGTTCTGTATTTCTTTGCCTTTGAATATTTGGCAAGGAATAAGCTGCGTAGGAAGGGGAAAAAAGTGTGTTGCCATGCAAAAAATCAGAGTCATAATAGTGGGATAACTATTGTTACATCTCTAGGGCAAATGTAATGGGACGGCAAAGTCTTTGGTGCTGAGCAAGCTGCAGCTCCTTCTTGCTATGATTCATGATCCTTGAGACAATTATGAGCAATGAAGGGGCATAAGTCAGAAGAACACTGAGTAAAGTTAGATTTAGGAAAATAACACATTACATTTAAATATCCATAGATATTTAATCTGCGTTTAATAATGCAGAGAACGCATTAGTCAAGGCTTAGGCAGATTACACATTTATGTTAGTTACAGAATAGCCTGGCCCTCTGAAGTTCCCCAGCCTTGGTGCCACGAGAATGAAAACTTCTGGAGGAATGGAGCATATCCTTGCAAACCTGGGGCAGTGCAGAAATCCAAACCCAGGGATGACAGAGGTCACAAAGTCGCAAAGTCAGTCTTGCCATGAACTCAAAGTGAAGGGGAGCTGCCCCAAGCGCCTGTCCTGAGGCTGAAAATGGGAAGTGACCTCAGGGAGTGAGAGAGACAGGAGAAGAGCATCGCCATTGCAGCAGCTAGTTCACCTCAGCTCCTCCCTCTTGCCCTGGAGCTATAATTCTAGATGCCAGATGGAGAATTACTGTGGCGGTCCGGGGAAACTTCAAGACACATCCCCAAGGCAATGCACGTGCTGCAAGGCTCTTCACACCACCTGGAGCAGTGAACCTTCTGAGCTTGGCAAGCACACCCAGCCTCCAGTGCAATCACGCTCCTCCAAAATCCAGGTAGCCAATCAGGAGGAACTCAGAGCAATGGAAGCCAAATAATGTCCAGGGCCTGGAGAGGAAAGAAGAGGTGGGATTCCCCAAAGGGAAGAAATCCTCCTTAATTTGGTTGTTACCCAACAGAACATCACAAAGACCAAAGCACATGGAACAGCCTGTTCCTCTACTCTAGGTTCCCACTCTTCTCTAAGTCATTCCCATCCCCAACTAAAGTTGTCTTCAGGACACAGCTACAACAGGACAACACTTGGGGTGCCTAAGTCCATCATCCAATTTTATAGATAAGAAGAGCAAGGGGAAAAAAAGAAAACTGAGGCCCAGAAAAGCCAAGCAGCTCCTCCAGCCTCACTCAATCACTCCAAGGACGGTCAGCATCACTGACAATGTGTGTGCCTGCTACACTTCCTGTATACCCCTGGGTCAGTGTTGGTGGCCTATGGGACGAGGTTGGCAATCCCAGGTGCAGTGCTAAGATCCTGGATATGCTTTCCCTCCAAAAAGTGAAGTATTAACTCAATAAATATTTACAGTCAGAAAGGAAGCTTGGCTCTAACTCTGGCTCTGACACTTGTCAACTGTATGTCACTGGGTTGGTCCCTGCCCGTATCCTGGTGTCTTCTGCCTTTGTTTCTGGAAGAGCCTCTAGCTTCAGTCATTTAGTTTCAGAATGGTGTTAGTCTGTTCTAAAGCACACCAAAGAGACGATAAAGGGAAACCCGAGTTGAGGAAGTATTCGACTCTATCTCTCACCAATGCCTGGGGCAGCAGAATGGTGGTGAGGTTTCTGATATGACCTGATGTACTGAGCAAGTCCTGAAGCTTCCTGATATCCCCCTCTGTTTTTGGAAGCTATCTGCTCTGACTCCATTCACTGTGATACTCCATCTATGAGTAAAACAGCCTACACTCTTCCAAAAAAAATGTAAGAGGCTCAAGAATTTCCTCCCTATTTTGCTTAGAGCTCCCTTTTAATACCTGACTCCCTAGAGATTCATATTGTCTGAAAACTCCTAATCCTACCGAGGGTTCTGGCCCTGAGGGAAAGCCAGACTCCCTGTCAGTGTCTCCATTTTAAGCAGAACTTTGAAGAGCATGCTCATTCTAGCAGCTGGAACTTGGACAGAACATTAGACGCGACTCACCCAACATCTTGAGCCAAGAATTTTGAATTTTCTCACAGCAAGAAAATAGCCAGGGGTGGGAAGAGGAGAGGAGAGGATAACAGCCTGACTCAGTTTCAAAAGGCAAGCACAGGAGAGACTCTGGGAGCTCCTGTTCCTGCTCCTGCTCCTGCCACCTGCCAGGAGCCCCTAATTCGTAGCAAAATGACTGTGTTCTGTCTGCATCCACTATGTTATAGGGTATCAATAAATAATGGGAGCTTGTAGAAACAAAGGGTGGGAAAACCCAAAGGATGGGTGATGAAGAGGCATCATTTAACAAGTAAATGAAAGAAGCTATTAAATCACTGTTAAATGTTGTTGGCAGCAGTGTGGGGAAAGGGTTTCCTGCTGTAAAATATTTTCAACAAAATACTGAAATTTCTATACTGGCTAACAGTGGCATCTTCCAATTAGAAGGACAAGAGTCGATGCCTGAGATACTGAAGGTATCACTGGCCAGCCTGAAGGTTTCAAAGTTTCAGTCTTTCTCAGTACACTTTCTGAGTACATGTCTACACCCACCCACTGGTGGTGTCCATGATAAGTCCACCAATTCTATAACTACTTCTCCCTTGCTTCCATGTAGCACATTTATGGTTCCCACCTTAGAACAGAGAAAATTGAGGTTTGCAAGGTTGTGACTTTAATATGAACCCTTCATTTATACATATATGTTTTGTAGTTTTTAAAAGAACCATCATGCCAATCAACACTGTTTGCTAGCCAGGTATAACCTGACTCCTTAGATTCACCAAAGAATGGTGAGTATCAAAGTAGTCAACAGCATCTGGAGGCTTTTAGAATCTTAGTCCTGTGCCCTTCCAATACAGTGTGTTGTAATTCTAAGGCCACATAGTCAATTGGATCAGAGCCAGCATAGGGGAATCCTACGACTGCACATAGATCCACAAAGACCAAGCATTCTTTCCCCTGTTAGAATCATCTGTCACTGAGACACAGACTGTATAAGAACTCTGAAGCTCTTCAGATCTGGAGTGAATTTTTGGAGTGCTGTCAGAAAGTCCACACAGAAGCTAGGACACTTCACGGTGCACCTCACATTTTCTTGTTTTAGGGGATGTTTGCTTTGGTCTTGGCAGAAAAACTTGCTGCCATTCAATTTATAAATCCTGCTCAGGCCCCAGGCCTTGGTTGGGGAGCATGTGCACCAGCCTGCCAGGGAAGAAAGTCACAGCACAACAGGCTTGTTTGGACAGGCAAGCTTAGCAACCTGACAGGGTGTGTGAGACATCCACCTACCCTGTGTCTAAGGAAGGTAATGCTTAGAAGACAAATTGCATAGTTAGGGGATTTGTCTATTCAGGTTCCTCAATGGGCAGGAGTGCAGAGTTTGCCTGGAACATCTTTCAGGATGGTGAAAGAAGTGGTAACTCCATCAAGCTAAATTCCCTTAGAATAATCTTCTGAGCAGGAGAGAAGACAGGAAATTCTCTTCAGAGAACTGCAGAAGCTCTGTTCACACAAGAAGGAAATATGGTATTGTAGGAAGGGACTCTGTGCTTTGGAATCAGAGAGAACCAAAGTACATCTATGTAATTTTATACAAGCTATTCAACTTGTTGTGTTTCCCTTTCTTTCTATTTATAAGTGCAAATATTTGAAATAATAATATTATTTAGCATTAGAGGTAGCTGCAAGTGAATAAAACACTAAAATTCTAAGTGACTTACTAAAAACAATAAAACAATAAGCTGGTATAAGTAGTTCTACACTAGAGTGGTGGCCCTGAGAAGGACTCAAACTCCTTCCATCTTGTTACTCTGTTTATATCCGGCATGCATGTTAAACCACAGCCTCAGGATAACTGCAAGCTTCAAGAACTTTGTCCAGATGCCAGACAGCAGGTAGGATGAGATTGTACATACTATCATCCCCCAAGGAGGGATGCATCTTAGCAGTTCTCCATGACCTTGTCCATTGGCTATAACATAGTTACAAGGCTACCTCTCTGTGCAACATAAGCTGTGGGTGCCATAGTTTAAGTTCTTAGTGTTCACATTCATATTCAGAAGTCCTATTTCTTTTTAAAAGAGAGGGATATGTATTGGGGAATAATTAGTCTGTCCCTTCTATTTTACAGATAAAATAAGCCATGAAGTATATAGTACTATATAATTGGTAATGACTGTGGTAGTTAAGGTGGCTGTATCCCTATGCCAGGATTCTATGAAAACTTTGGCAATGTCTAACACTTGACTTCAGCCCAAGGATACAATGTAAGCCCATCAGATTTATCATTGAAATGAAAGCAAAGGCTGCAATAATGTTGAATAGTGAAATTGGCAAGGACTTAATGGAAATAAAGATGCAGGAAGCACCGCTAAACAGGACCCATGGGTGAGTGAGAAATCCAACCAGCTGTACACATCTGTGTCACCAGTGGTGGTTTCCAGCTGTGCTCTCCTCTACTGACAGCAAAAGCAAAGAAAATATATGAAATCAAGAAACAAACATATGATGTTACGTGTTCTCAGGTACGTGAGTGCCCAAGCAGGGAAATGAAAGGTAAAAGGTAGAAGAGACACTATAAGGATTTCTTAAACAGATTAAAAATCATAATCTTTCTAGGGGAACATAATACGGATGAAGACTACATTTGTCATGATTAAGTAATTATCCATGATTCCTGAGATAAAGAGAAACGATATTTTTTTTGGGGGGGAGGTAAATTAAAGCTGTAGCTTCTATAGTTATGGGGGTTAACATCCACAATCTACCTGGCAGATGGTAGGGAGGATGCTCAGGAAGAGCTGAAATTCCAGCTTGAATCTGAAAGCAGCCCATACCCGCTGCTCGGAGAATCTTTTGCCTTTAGGGAGGATGAACTGCACCGTGGAGGACAACCTGCTTTACTCAAACTCTATGCATTGTTAATCTCTCCCCAAAATAAGCACTTTTTTAGCATCATACAACAGATATGGACCGAACGTCTGGGTCCTGTGGCTTAGCCAAGGTCGTCCACAAGGTGAGCCAGCACAAAGGCCTGAGTCTCACCCTGCAATAGAGTCGGATTTCCTTGGGGACCTCACTTTGCTTGTTAGGGTTCCTTTTCTCAAAAGACTATTAGCGGACAAAACGGACAGAGTACTCAAAGAAAGGGTTAGACTCAAGAAATAGGAAATGGATTTTTCCTTTCAGAGTAAAAAGCAACTTAAAACAACAGCGAGAGGATGAAGATTTGACCATTCGAACTGGATAGCACAGGGCAAATTGGAATGGTAGCGGATGATGAAAGCCACAGGCAGTGGCTGAGGAAGAACTCTGAGAGACGGGCGCTCTGTTATGGACTGAGGCGTTAAATGGATATTGCATGGAAATTAACGGGGTTTTGCCCGATCGCCCCCCATAGAGGCAGGCTAGCAGAGGGAGGAGGAGGGGGAGTGGTATGCTCAAGTGCAAGTGTGGATAAATTTACATTTGAGCCACATTTAAATGGAAGAGAGTACAATAGAGAAGACAAGCAAGAAGGCAATATTCAACAGTACTGTCCTGAAACATGGAAGAAGCTAGCTCAGTGTCTACCTGGGCTATCCCCAGTGTGATAGAGAACCTACGGCTGATGTGAAGAATACTCCCTTCTCGTCCAGTCATAGTTCTTGGAAAAGCCACAAGTCATTTTCTGCGTGGTAGCTCTGGATGGACTGCCATGCGCCCATTTTTCCTGCAAGGGGTGGTCATTAAAAGAGGAAGTGCTGGCATACCACAAGGGTCAGAGCCTTCCATCTTCTAGTTGAATTCCTCTGGCCCTGAAGATGAATTTTCTTCTGCTGATTTTTGCTGGTCTTCAGTCATCAACTATTATTTGTATTTTCAGCCAGTGGTGCATGTAGTAAAGAGATGCTGACGTCAGACAGACCGGACGCAGATGTCGTTTCTGCCACATACTCCCTGGGATCAGCCCTTGGCCTGGGAGCTCCCAGGCCTTGTCACGTGGTGCCTTCAGCCTGTGTCCAGGTCCTGAGCAGAGTCCAGCACAGCACCACTCATGCCCAGATGGTGCTCATCTCATCTCAGAAAGCTCCCACAGCCAGGTTAACTTGGACAGTAGTTTTGATCCTCACTAGATGCCCCTGATTTTTCCGCTGGCCTTATCTGCTGCATGCTGTTCCTCTCCCAGGGCTCCAGCCCAGCCACCATAGTTTTGGATGCTGGAAACTCTCATGTTTATCTGTCTATGTGGGATCATCTTTGCTGTGTTCTCTGCAGTGTCCCCTCCTCCCACCTTCAGCTCAGGTACGGAGCTTTTCAAGCTCGGTGAAATGCTGGCTTCACCCTGGCAAGCCTTCTCTTTTAATTGCAAAAGGAATAAGTGCATCATAAAAGTATTCAGCCAAACTAGAGAAGGGGGAATGTTTTACCATATCATGTCTCCCACCATTACTACTGAGAAGAGCAATCTGTACCTCCCCGGTGCCCAAGAATGTAGGCTACAGCCCACTTGGCATGTGTGTACATCCTGCTGATACCTCCACTCAGGTAATTGGATGAGATCATTCCAACCTCTGGAATGTCCCCTTTTTCTTATTCTGCACTGTGTTATAATTACATAGATGCTTACATTAATGGATCTCTACGTTCAAGTTTTTCCCATCAAAAATGAAATTTGCTTGCTAGTCATCTACATTTCCCAGTCACAGGAACTAGGACAATTGATCCCAAATTTGGTTTAGTTGATCAAGTTTTTATGAGCATCTGTCCTGAACTCTATTCAGCTAGGGACCAAGGGTATCAAAATAAATAAAATACAGCCAAGCCTTAAAGAAATCTAAAGCTGAGGGGACTCTTCTCTACCACTAGTTAATGAAGAACACCGAAAATTTTCAGAAATGGTGAGTTACTAACACCACAGGAGGACTGGGTGCTTACAGCTGTTTGCACAAGCATTTAAGAACAATTGTAAAGCAGTTGTGAAATATGACCAAGCAATACTGCACTCACATGTCAGGCAAGGAATGAGAAGACTTCAGTTATGAGAGGATCACTCCTGAGGCTTTCACAAAGCTCCCACAGGAGTGGGGCTAAGAAGGCAGCAGAGCACCTGGGAGGTTATTTATGATGCACCGAAGGTCACCAGCAGCATTCTTCTGGAGAACTTTGCCCACAATGGGCAGTCATTAAAACAGGAAGTGCTGGCGTACCAGAAGGGGCAGAGCCTTCCAGCTTTTAGCTTAATCCCTCTGACCCTGAAGATGCATTTTCTTCTGTTGATTTTTCCTGGTCTTCCATCACCAACTTTTATTTGTATTTTCAGCCAGTGCCATGTACTGCCTGGAAGCCAGAGCAACTGGGAGCCCAAATTTCCTCATCTGAGAAATGGGGAGAGCAGTATTTCACCTGAAGTGCTGCTGCAAAGGTGAAGATTCATTGCATGTAGCCAATGATTTGGGCAAGCAGGTGGCAATATGCTTGACGACCTGGAGCTTCTCTGCATCCCTAATCCCGTTTTCTCCACTACAGCATAATCATTCTGAAGGGAAGCAAAACCAGTCTGTGTGTCTCCAGAGCCTCGTCAAATTCCCATGCATTAAGATCATTCCTTCCTCAGTTGCCCATTTTCTGCCTATTGCTGCCAAAAGAAATGTGAGTGCAAAAGCATCCCTACAGCAGCGCAGCACAAACGCAGCTAGCAGCTGGGAGGAGCGCACAGGAAGCACTCCATGAAAAGTTTGTGAAGTGGCTCGCGAGCCAGGTGGCGAATGGAGTTGAATGTCAGCATGACTGGGAGAATGAAGGACTGGCACACATTTTCTAGTCAACTGGGCATCGTCCAAAACTCAGCTTCTTTCATTTTCTCAAGACAGGGCTAAACAGACAAAGAGACAGTTTGCATTTTGTTCCATGGAATGAAGATGCTTATGTGAAATACAACATCTTACTCAGCGTGCAAGGGCAAAAAGCTGCAGCGCCTGAGAAGGCACAGCTACGAGGCAATGACTGCAGTGCTGTGAAGAAGTGAGCGCAAATCTTTGTGAACACTGCAAATATTTGAAAATGGTGAGAATGAATCCCCCTCCCCAAGACAGGTTGGATATGGGTGATTTGTTCCCTTTCCTTGGGCCTTACAAAAGCATATTTTCATGCAAAATCTCACTCTATGTTCTATACACAACATTAAACTTAAAGGAGATGAGATGAATATTGAGGCTCTGTCTGAGATCCCATCTTTAATACCTTTTTATTTCCTTTACTGGTAGAAATGGAGCTAATCTGTGTCTTTGAAATGGTTGTTTTGCTTTTTTTTTTTTAATCGGGGCAAACAAAATTGAATCTGATGGATCTGGAGTCATTATTAGAACCATTTCACTTGGCATAATGGACATATTTGGAGGAAACATCTATGTAAGGAAATTAAACCTGGACGCATTTTCTATCCAGTGCTCTGACCTCTTTGGAGCCTGACAAGTAAGATTTACCTGAATATTTCTAAAGACGATAAGCATAATGATGAAATGCATCCTGTGAAATACCTACAGAAATCAACATTTCCTTTTATCCCCCTACCAAAAGACATCCTCTGAAATATTTATAAGCATATTTTTTCATTTGAGGTCTTCATTTAAATTTTAATATCATTTGGAATACAAGTCTGAAATCTCCACTATTAATGTTAGCCCTGACAACACTTGCTGAGAAATATTACAGCAACACAAAATGACAAAGATGTTGATACCGTATTAAAAGAAAGGGAAAGGAAAATTAAAATAAGATGCTTACCTGAAATGATTAGAAATAAAATTTTCTTTGGGATAAAACAATCTCATCCAGAAATGTAGTCATTTAAATGAAGAGTAGACGCGCAGAAATTAGCAGCACAGGGTCCAGGGAGATTGCTCAGTAGAATAAACACTTGCCTGGCAAGTGCAAGGGCCTGAGTTCAATCACCAGTTCTGAAATAAAGAAATTAGCAGCACAATTATCCAAGCTATCCTGCATACATGCATATCTTCTTCCCTTCCTTCTTTTATCTTATTCTTCATCCCAGTTTTTTCTTCCCATTGAGCAGATTCATTCTTTTTCATAGTATTTCTTTTACTTCTCAGATTTTCTTTACTTTTTCTGGTTCTTGCACATGCTGGTCTGATTTTTCACTCATCAGTATAGTCTCAGTTGCATCCATTTACTTATAAATGCCTCAGATTTATCCTTTATATACCCTATTGTGTAAAAAGACCACATCTTTTTTTATCCATTCCTCAGGTGTGGGGCATTTGGGCTGTTTCCAGGATTTAGTTATGACAAATTGTGCTGCTATAAACATGGGTGCACATATATCACTATACTATAATGTTCTCAGTTCCTTTGGAACAGAATCCTAGCTTTTGAGGAATCTCCATACTGATTTCCACAGTTAATTCTTAATTTTTAAAAAAAATTTAAATTTTAAATTTTTTCTTTGTTTTTAATTTCTTATAACTTTATTTTTACCAATTTTGTAGGTTTACATCTGGTAATGTAAGCTACCAATTTGGTGATAGCATCATACAATACAGCAACCATTGTCAAATTCCTATTACTTCGGTTAATGAAAATATTGTATTGTTTCTAGCTTTTTTATTTTTTATTCTTAAAAAAATGAAAGTTATATTTTATAAGCACTAAAGCATAATACAAAGCTCTCTTAACTTGAATGAAAGATTTGCATACAATGAACAATAAATGACAATTAGACTGAAGATTCTCCACTTCGACAATTTCTCAACACTAGCTCTTTCTTCAGTCACATCAGTGTTCTGTGTCAGTTGCACACATTCAGGGGCCCATTACATAGAATTAAATGGTACAGGGAGAGTTCTGCGTTTAAACAACCTCCTCGGTAATTCTAAATCCCATTCGTGTTAGTTTGGAGGCATCAGGGAAGTAGAGTTGGACTAGAACACAACTCAGAGTACGCATTGCATCCACTCACTCTGTTACATGCTTTTGAATTTGCGGCTCTCTTCTCTCATACTATTGGAATGACCTCAAACAACAGCATCTCCCTTGGCTTCAGTTGCATGATTTGCTTTGCAGGTTCTCTTACATATTATATATAGAATTGCTATCTTCTGTTAAAGCTCTGCTTGATGAAAGTCGCCATCTATTACAATTATTGTTACTATGGGACCATGTGTATAATCATAAAAGAGACCTTTGTTGAATTAGCAACATTGCTGATGTCCACAAAAGCAATATACAGATAACAAACTAAGTACCCCAGAACATACTTGTTGATGAAATTCTTTGTGATCATCAAACACAGACCAAAGTAATGTGAGTCAATTGGTTGATACAGAACTGAGATGAAAAGATGTGAAAGGGATGGCAAGGTAGAACTGAGCTGGGAAAAAGCTGTTGTGACATGTGGATAATCAGACCAGGATGGCTGTTGGGAAATGTGTGGACTTGTTTCTCAGAGTATGATAAAGATTTGTGAGTGGGAACAAGAAGAAATAAAAACAAAACTAGAAAGGAAGTTTCCAAAGATTTGTGGCTGAGATGGAGAAGCAGGTCTAGACAGAAGAAAGTACAGTTGAGATGTATCGAGAAATTATAGGTAGGAGAAAATAAGAGATCCTGAGACTGAATTTGCTTTCTAATTGTTACGCACATTGTTAAAGCTCCAAAACAAACACAACTTTAAAAGATTCTCAGAGAGTAACAGTCATGCCTCCTTGTAGGCTCCACATTAGGTTTTGGCTGGGGCCAGAAAGAAGATGCTGTGCTTTTCCTGAAATGGGAGCTGGGAAAACTAAGGTGAAAAGCAGCTGCATTCCAAAGGGGGCAAGTTCTGGCCTACGTGTGCTACATGTTCTCATTTAACCTTAAGGCTGCTCCCTTTGCAGCCCATTAAACTGATGTTTTCCCTGGAAGCTCTGTGCTGTGCCCCACTTTTATGCATTCTGCCCCTGGATAGGAAATGCCCTTTTGTGCCCCTGTCTCTGAAGGGACAAAAGTTGGACTTTGAAGTCCCAACCATCCTTGAGGACTAATTCCAAATGTCATCCACCATGACCCCATCATTACACCCATCACTCCCTGCTCTCCAACTCCCTTTGGTGTTCAGTGCCTGCAGATAGGTCTAGGTTCCAAGGGGTGAAAGGCGTTTTAAGGTCAAGAACTTTACCTGTTTCAATAGATGTCATCAAGGTGCCTTCTTCCACTTAGCAGGAATGCTCAAGGTATGTATAAGAACAATTGAGTGTATGATCAATACATCCTCCATGTATACTTTTACTAGGCTTGAAGTCTCTTTCACACTGAACAGATAGAACACTGTCACTTTCCTGAGAAGGGAACTATCTATGAGAGTCACTGCTCATTATTATGAGACCCTGTACCAAGTATATAGCTTTAAAAAAAAAAAAGGGCTTAGTAGTGACACATCTGTTCCAGTGCCACCCAGATACACAGAAGAAAGTGTGGCGTGCACAGTTACAAGATACTCTTGCCTCTTACCTATTAAGGGATTCACCAAATGTTCTCAAACTAAAAAGTGTGATGTGGTTACGTTTCTCTGGGGAATCCACCCAGTGGTGTAACCCAAAAGAACAGAGGCTGGTGTCCTGGCAAAAAGAAGTCAGAGGCCAAAGCCGGGTCTAAGTGTCATGTTTTACTGGAAATGACTGCTTATTCCAGGAACTAGCAAAGAGGTATTAAAAAAGAGGCTTTTTGACATCTTTTGTTTTTCATGCAGGCTCTTTTCCTCTGGAGTAGAGATATATCCAGGACATGAATATCTTCCAACTAGAAATTTTTAAGTGTTTCCTTTTGTAAATGAAAAGGGAACTCACAGTGAAGTTTGTTTCTCATTGTGTCCTATACATCTCCAACTATGAACGAGATCATAGAAGGAAACAAATTTGAGCTCCAGTTTAATTTCCTTTTTTCTGATGTGGCTCCAAGCTCAGCGGGAGCTCTTCTAAGCTGACAGGGTAGCATTGCACCTATTAGCACTCGTCAACCAAAAGCAGATTGTTCGGGTTTCAAAGAAATGCTTTTTGAATTGGATTTAGGCTGGTGAGAAAATAAATTAAGTCAGAAATACATTCTTGGAGGCAAATTACATATTGAAATGAACAGTTTGATGCACAACTCCTCCACCCTCCTCAAAACATAAAGAGGCAGGAAAAAAGAAATGCAGCCCAAGTCAGGCTTGTCAAAGCTGTGAGAATTTCTTCAGTGGCTGCATCTGAGATTGCTTCGCCAGGCAGTGGTTACAGTCTGAGTTTTACAGCCCCATGTGATTGGCATTTGTGTGACATCTGTGGCTATATTTTTGGAAACGTTTTAGAACCGGTGATTTCCAGTTTTTAATCACCAGAGTATTTATGTTCAGCCCTTGTATAACTGTTAACCGTTCCACATTCATTTTTTATGGAAGGCTATGCAAAATGAAAAGCAGCCTGAATTAGTAACATGATCTTGTATCTGTTGAGGCTTGATGGCTCCAGTGCCTACTTTATAGGCTGGAAGCAGAGCACAGACTTCACCAAGCTGGAAAAACTGAGCCCAGGGTTATTGTCAAGGCTATGACACACCCTCTTCAAAAACAAAGCAGGAACAGCAAAAGGAGGAGGGAAGAGACCACGGACCCCTCAAGTCCACAGCTCCCTGAGTCCTCCACTCAGAATTGGGGATCAGGTAACGGGCACACACATCACACACACGCAGGGAGGCTCTGCGCAAAGTGTCTTCCGCTCTCTCTACTGGGAACAGGAAGCACTGTATTTGTGCCCCCACCCCCCACCCCTACCCCCCCACCCCCCTACCCCCGCTTCTGAGGCAGTGGGTAGAGAGCGCACAGCGGCCAT
>PVJA010016231.1:0-43815 GCA_004027025.1 Myocastor coypus | reverse complement strand
AAAAAAAAAAAAAAAAAAAAAAAAAAGTAATGTGGATTTAGAAAGTTTAATGTTTAGTTGTTTGATCAATCTTATATACCTATATGTATTAATCTAAACTGATCCGATGATGAAAATATGTAATATAACCATTGTTAAATTTAAACAATAAAAGAATTGGAAAAAAAAAAAAATTATTAAAGATTTTTCATTCAAAGGGGAATGGGTTGTTTTTAGTTTTGAATTTATGAAGGCAGGATAAAAGACAGTTTTCCATTTGCACTGTGACAAGTTGGAATTTCAATTAATGCACTTAAAGGGTGTCTTTAGTTCGTTGTATTCTTCAGAACTTATCTATTAGGCCTCTCTAAATTGGTTGTGTTGCACAGAAAATAAGAAAAAGTATGGGCTTCAGAACAGGAAAAAGTAACATCTGGAATGAAGCTTTCATTTTTTGCTTAAAACTTTGCAAGTGAACTCCAACACTGTTCTTACACTATTCCCAGTGCTACTGTGACGACCGAAACAGACTTCAAATCCTGGGGATTTCTGAGTTCCTACAAATTAATGAACATCTAGACTAATAGCTCAATTGAGGATTCAATTTAAAGTTCTATGTAAGGTCATATCTACTTGTTTTGGAAATAAGTGTTTTACCTTTTCGTAGTTGTTGGCTTTTAGAATCAAAATCACCATTTGAGTAATTTCTTCTGAAATTTTTCACACAAGCTAAAAACAAATCAGCAAAATCCAACTTAACTTTCTGATAATGATGATTGTGAACACCTGTATTCTCTTTTAGTTTAAAAAACAAACAAATTCATTAAGCTGAACACAAACTGTGCTGAGCCAATGCACAGGAGTCTAATTAATGCTAAGGGAAATGCTAGTCCGCGTGAATGAACGCATTGCTTACTAGTAGTCTCTCAGTAATCGAGATCTTACCAGATGCCATTATATTTGTATTTAGCTTTTGTGACCTTTGAAGGCTAGCTAACACAGAAACAGAGAGGAAGACATATCTTCTTGTGCAGACAATGCACACGGTATGACAAGTTGTGAAAAGCTATTGGTTTCATCACATAAATCTCTTGCCTCAGAGAGGTTGGAAAAATCTTAGTGATTCATGGGCACAAACTTTAATTTACTATATTTCCTGGGTGCCACTGAAGACAGGTAGGAGGAAGAAGCCTTATTAGAAAGAGCACTTTTGTTGTGTTAGGAGCAAAAGGATGTGAAGAAAAGATTTAAGCATTGTTTATCATCACGCATTTGCTGGTTATCAAAAAGATTGAGTAAAATTTCTTGCTGTATAGTTGTGTGAGAAGTCTTCCCACTCCATTAACTTCCTTTTGGACTGAGCACAAACACCAAGACACTCCTCTGTCCTGTGGAATCCCTGTGTTCTCTTTTATGTCAGGATAAACTGAAGAGAAACCATTTCAAGGGTGCACACTATCTGGAGCTCCTGTAGGTAACATATGTGATTAGGTTTGAAACGATAGCAAGCTGCGGAGCAGAGATGCAGCATGCAGTCCACCTTGTTACTAGGATTCGTCATGACTTTGGGGGAAAAGGATCAAAATGTAAAACCGAGTAAAAAGAGCAGCATCTTTCGACTGCTATCCTGCCTTTTCGTCATGTGCCCAAAGAGACCTAAGACACTCGCACGGCAGCTATGTTGCTGATAATGATATATGGCTCAATTTCTCAGCACCGTCAGGCTGTCTTTTATTATGATCACGTCCAGTCATTCCTGGAGTACAACAGTTACTAAAATCCACTGCTAGCAGAGAGTAAAGCAAAGCACAGATGCCGCCATATCTCACTGAACCCTGAAGCTGCAATAGTGGAGACATGAAGCCACAGGAAGTCTCTTGAAAAGTTATTTCTCAGTGTTCCTGGCACCGGTAGAAGTACTCATGACAGCCAGTAATAGGCGCTCCTGACACTCCTTTGGGGAACACAAGCCCCCTTTCCCAAGGCTTTTCCTAAATAGAAGCTCCAGAGATGATGCCTTAACACCATCCCACACTCTTCAGCACACTCGGAATCTCAAGAGCACAAGTCACGTCGCCAAATAACGCATACATCGAATAGCTTGCTTGTTATTGCTAAGGACTCCAAAACTAGCCGTGGGAATTGCTGACTCTCAGTCTGCCTTTGTTCTGCATTGGGAAAAATAGAGAATTTGAAGTCTTCCTATGGAAACCAGTAATACTGTAGTTCATGAATGTCAGAGGAGTGTTTTAAATATCTTGGAAATAGTAATGGTAATGAAAAAGTCTTTTTTTTTTTTCTTTTTCACTTTTCTTCATTATGCCAACAATTTTACAAGTAAATGACAGGAACTGAACTGAGCATCAGTAGGGACATTCTCTCACATGCTCCTTCTTCATGGCGTAGCAGGAGGGACATTCAGGTTTGGGTGCCCATCCTTTAGGGGATGAGGTACTCAGGGCAATCCCCCATAGGCACAAAGTAAGACATGTTACGTAACTTTGCCACATTTGCCGTGTTTTCCCACACGTTCCCTTATATGTAATGAAGTTTTCCTAATCTCATAGGCACTGTATTTTGTGAGGCAAGCAAGTGTGTTAAAATATTGTCATTCATTTATCCCATGTGTCTTCCAAGCAGGTGGGTAGCCCCGTGGCATTTTCATGCTTGAAGGAGACTAAGATATTTTTGCAGAGCCAAAAGCAAAAGCAGATAGAACTATTCCCCCGGTTTTGAATAATCCCTAAGTTCTTTGGAGAAATGATGCCGATGTCTTAGAGGAAGGAGAGAAAATCGGCCTCTCAGGAACAAACAGTACAACCTCTTTTATGCTTTAGCTCCAAGAAGGATGATTCCAAAATCCTGGGGGAAGGAGGAGCCAAGATAATGCTTTAAGTGACTCAGAATTGTATTTAAATCTGTTGAAGGAGGGCACGTTTAATATCTCTTGTATAGTGGAGTATACAGGAGGCAGTCATGCCTTCCTGTGTTTTTCTGTGACCTGCCAGTTTCGCAATGCCTCCCATAATAGTGTGCAACAGTCATTCTGTTCCACTGCAAACAACAAGGGCGTGTGAATTAAAACTGGGCTCAACCTCAACCTCAAACTGGCCCTTTCATTCTGTCCTTTGCTTTGAAGGGCTAAAGGCTTTCACAGTCACATCTTTGCTTTGCCTTGCAAACAGTGACACTTTTAGATTATGCTGACAGGAAGGCTAGAGGGAGATGGAAGGTTAGAAAAAGAAGGAGCAATTAGCCCTTTTGTCTGCTGTTTTAGCCAGGAGCTCTAGGGACAATGGTACATCGCAGGTGTTCCAAGTCATTCTCCTGACACTGCTTGCTTCCAGTTGGTAGTCTTCCAACTTATAAGAACCAACAGCATCTGCTTCACAGAGCCCTACACCAGTGAGGGGGCCTTTTTCCTATGAGGTCTGGTTACCCACGCTTCCTCCTGGTTAAAGACATTACAACCACAGGCCACTTCTTTTCAAAGACCTCAGCTTTCCATTATGAGTTGCTGCCTCCGAGTCTCTAAGGTTTAGGACCTCTACTCCCTTTCTTTCCCTCTTCAATTCCAGAGGTACAAGCTTCATCCTACAGCCTTTGCGATACCCGAGTATTCCCTGGATACCTTATCAGTTGTTCAGTAGCTAGTTAACTGTTTATTGGATTATGCATGGCATTCTCTATTAAAGTAACCAGTTAGGCGATTGTCTGCTAACTAACTAGGCCCTGATAGAAATAGGCCTAATTTTTCTTGAATGGATCAATTTTCCTCTGATGCTAGAATGTCATCTTGAGCTTAATATATTCTCAATAAATGTGTCTTGCCTTGGTTCACTTTAATGACATTTTGTAACAAAGGATATTCTCTAAAAAGTGTAGGATTTGACAGAAATGGATGTGAATTTCAGGTTTATAACTCAGCACCTGTAGTACTCAGTCCCTTCTGCCCAATAAAATGGATACAATAAGTTGTTTTGCCATGAAGTTGTGAAACTCTGAGCACCTGGTAAGTGAACAATAATTAGTAGCTCTTATTATTTGTACAAAAAGGACAGAATTAAGGAGAATGAAAGTGATGTAAAATTGACAAAGGGAAGAAATGAAAGATTACGACAGAAAAAACTGAGTATATGAGGGAGAGACGAGAGAATAGAAAGTAACACAGAAAGGAAAGTGTGTATAGGTAAGCGGTACATATTGCTTTTTAGCAAAATATGTAAACCTTTAATAAAAGGTCCAGGGTTTGTCTCATTTTGTCCTTTGTTCACTCACAAAAAAATCATTACAAATCATAATGATGTTTAACTTATTCAGTTTAAGATAACTGAATTTCCAGGCATCCAATGTTGCTTCATATTTAATTGCTTCTGTTAGAATTTTTCTGATGCAGATTCCCTACGTCATTTTCTTGTGTGCTTAATACTTTGACAAAATGGCAACTGTTTTTTCTCATGTCTCCCAAAAATTGCTCCCCACCATTTCTTTTGGATTGAAGAGCCTATGTCCTGAAACGTGGATCCAGTAGCAATTCTGTCACATTCTTAACATGTATTGTAAAAGCATAAAATTTTCATTCGCTCAAGCCGAGATTCTCATCTCAATTATGTGGGAATGACAAGCTGCAATTTGTCTACAGGCTCATTAATCAACAAATGAACTGAGCGTACATTGTATGATCTTTCTTCGGATGTATTTTCTAGTGTTCATACTGTACGCTGCATGCCAGGTATGAGTCAGTCAGTGCCCGTAGAAAAGCATGCGGTTCAGCTTGAAAACAGTACTTAACTGCCTTCAAAGGCAGTCTCATATAGAGCAAAACAGTGACTAAGTGTCATCTTTAACAAATTAGCCCAATGAGGGATGATATCAATTAAAGCTGATGTAAAATTACTGACCTGTGTGCCTGCCTGGCAAGTGCAGGGTCCCAAGTTGTTTTTTTTTTAATTTAACAATGATTATATTACATATTTTCATCATCAGATCAGTTTAGATTAATGGGCATAAGTATATAAGATTGATCAAAAAATTAAACATTAGCACTTTCAATAAACATTAATACTTTTAACAATTGACACACCGCATATTGTCCTCACAATAGTAATACAGAGCACGGGGTGTGGGCATGTCACACCTTCCAATTGATATTGATAAGGAAGAAAAGAAATTCTTCTCTTTGAACTAAGGGGAAGCAGATGCATACACAGTCCAATGATCCACAATTGCAAGTTTGATCCCAAGTACCACAAAGAAAAACAAAAGCCACTGTGTTTGTTTGCCCTTGCAAAAACCGATCACTACATCATTAATGCTGCTCATCAGGAATGTTGCACCCATCTTCTTGTCCTCCCATTGAGCAGTTTTATGTACTTACATTATAAGGGGACAAGGACAAAGAGTAAGAAGGGACACATAAAAAAAATAGAACTCATTTGTAAATTTGCTGTATGTACTATGTATGTTTCTGTGTCTACTATGTACACAAATATGTTAGGCATACATGTGTTTGTATGGCTATCAAACACACACTGACATTTCTGTTTAAGGGATGCGTGGGCTTCTTTTTCTGTATCTTCCCATCAGCCAAAACTATCTTGACTAACAATCATTGTTTCTTGTAATGCTTTTATGTACATAGCAGCTTCCTTTAACTATCCCTCTAGTTTTCCCCTTCATATATTAGTTGTATAATTCTAGGAGTAATAGCAGAGGAAAAAATGCACAGTGATGGACTTCACTAATATTTACAGGTATCTGTTTATCCTCCATGCCCAAGGGTGTCACAGACTATACTTCTCAATCTGCTGAGTTTATGTGTGAACATAGAATGGATCTGATCAATTCAAGGAAAACAATTCATTGTGAGCAGAAGTATTAGCTACTAGCACTTGATTCTCTAGCCCCCTGCTAGGAAGTTGTGTAAGAATGTGTTGGGACAGAACTGCCTTAAGATCAATGGAGACCAACAGACTGGGCAGGCATGGGAGGGCAGTTCCGCAGAGACCTACCGGTAGACAGCATAGTATGAAGTAGTTCGGTAAGAGTTGGAGGTTAGCTTTTATGACAGCAAGTCTAACTTTCCTTCCCTTATACACTATCCTTGATGAGATAGTTGTAGAAAAGGCTATAAATATTTATATGGTAATAGTCTTCATGCACTCATCTCATGGAGTGATTAGAACAGCCTACCCGTTGATCCTCCCTTTGTATCTGCTTTGTAGACATGGACATAATAGTGCTGGGAAGTACAATTACACCAGGGCGTGCCGCTCTGAAGGGCGCAGGGCGTAAACGCAGCCTGGAGTCCATGCTCCTAGAGTCCGCGCTCCGTTCCTGTCATAGTGTTCACTGACCCACCACGGGAGACACTGAACTCTTTCACTGCCATCACATTTGTCCCACTCCTTTTTTTTTTTTTTTTTTTTGGTACCAGGGCTCAAACTCATGACCTTGCACTTGCCAGAAAGGCCCTTAAGCTGCTGAGCTTATCTCTCCAGTCTTGTGCTACTGGTCTTGTCTGATCTTGTCCTGCATGATTATATATAAAATTTAGCCAGAGAGGCATTTTTCCTGATTTTGTGAAACTTTAAATTTCTCCTTATTATAGTGAGGGGAGACAACTGTACAGAATCAAGATGGGCACATAATTAGGTATACTAATCTGTAATTTTAAAATTTTATTAAAAGAGTAATCTCATTTTAATATTTTTACTGCAATAAAAACAAAAGAAATAAAGTCATATGTTTATTCACAAAACACACACAGAAATGCAAATACATGCATGTGTAATGTGCTATTAAGTATTCCATCAAGTCCTGAATAGATAAGATTTTTATAAACTAACTTATCGCAAACACTATGATTATTTCTAAAAGGGGCATTCAACTTATGAATTAAATCCATTCCAGTGGTATACAACTGACCTATGGAAGGCATTGCTAAACAAGTACGTGTAAGCTGATTGGCTCCTTTGGAATGAGGCATCCATCCACCATTGAACTGTGTCACTCAGTTCTTGTTGGCCAATTGGTTCAGTGCACACTTCCATGTTCCTTACTAAAACCATTCCCATGATCCACTGTGCTGACCACTCTCTCCTCCATCTTTAGAAGTAGTAAGTTTCCTCCAAACTGTTCTAACTCTTGTAGTAATCACCCATCACAAAGCTTTATGAAACATCAAGTTCTTGTCCCTGAAATAAAAATCTAGTTATATTCATTGTGATTGTCTTCTTTTAGTTGGATAGAATTGAAACTTTCAATTTTCTTTTGTTCAAATAACCACCAGGTCATACAGAGGCCAGAAGGAAATCAACAGAAGTAGTCTTTGCTCAACACTTCTGAGGCTCCAGCTATCTTACCACAGCTAGAGTGGAAAAAATTCATTTCCCTGAGATAAGTAACTTATCTTTTAGTTTTATTATATCATCCCCCTGTTTGAAATGTAGTAATTCAAGAAACAAGTATAACTTAAAGATCTATGTTAAAAATGAACTTCAAATATTTTTCCTGTGTATTTATCTTTTCTAAAATAAATGCCATTAAATATGGATATGTGAGTTATAAACCATAACCCCTACCCTCTTTATATGATATTACATTTGATAAAAAAAATAGAGAAAATGTTACAGCTAGATATAATTGTCATCCCTGATAAGTTTTTATGATTTTTTTTCACACAAAGTCTGTACAAGGTCTACAGGGTCTCACTACACAGATCACTTGGAGTGATTCTCCTGTTTTCAGCCTCCCAAGTGCTGGGATTACAGGTGCGCCCCTCAAACCTAGTCTCAGTCCTTGTCTCAGCATGCCCCGGGGGCAGAGCCAGAAGAGCTGGGGATTGAACCCTGCTTGGCTGCTGTGCTCTGCCTAAACAGGCACTTTAGTCCACCGCGCTATTTGGCTGGCCCAGTTTTTATGAATTTGAATCATATTTACTTAACATCAGAACATCCAACAAGGAAATAAAATACTTTAAAAGAACAACTAAAAAGAGTTAACAAAGTTTATCAAGGTTTGGTTATTCCTAGAAAAGAAGACAAAGATACACTTGCAAAATTTCTTCAAGCTTTCACTTTATAATGGGTTCATTCAATTATTTAATAAGAAACTTCTGGTTAATGTTGGAAGCCATGTAAATGAATGCTTACTGTCTCAAGTGGTGAGCAAGAAATAACAGGTAGTGGCTCTACTGGCTGCAAAAGTTCAGGTGTCCTTGTAATAAAGCCGCGTACTAGCACTATTTTTTCCCACTATGTTCTCACACTATTTTTTCCCACTATGTTCCCACTATTTTTCTCATACTATGTTCATTCTTTTTAATTACACTATCATTTCTTGCTACATTTATCACAGAATTTGGACTCAGCTTCCTGACTTTGTTAAATGCAAGATTCAGAACAATGGTGGAAACCGAACTGCTGACTAAAATGGGGAGGGTCTCTTAACCCACATATTGCTATGTCCTTGCTTGCCTGCATGTGGTTTGCATGTAGTTTGCAAAAGAAGGAGAAAACTTACCTATCAACTTATTATGTAGTGGCTGAGGAGACAGCTCAGCAGTCTAAGCACCTGTCTGGCAAGCACAAGAGCCTGAGTCCAATCCCCAGTACCACAAGCCACACTGGCTCCCAGCACTGAACCAGTCACTGAAACCAGGCATGGTGGCACATGCTGTAATCCCAGTGCTGGGAGGCTGAGACAGGAGGATCACTATAAGTCTGAGCTGTGTAGCAAGACCTGGTATCAAATAATAAATAAACAAACAAACAAACAAACATTTTTTAAAAAAATTATCAGTTAGCATTATTTATATAATTCAATCTCAAAATTTTTGAATAATGTAGTTCATAAGAAAGATACTAACTCCTGGCACATTTGGGTTTTTTTTTTTTTTTTCTTTTTGAGACAGAGTCTTGCTATGCAGCTCAGGCTGGCCTTGAGCTCAGTTTTGTAGCCCAGGCTGGTCTTGAACTAGTACTGATCCTCCTGCCTCAGCCTCCCATGTGCTGGAATTACAGACGTGCACCACCATGCCCGGCTAACATTTGGTTTTAATGGGACTTGCTTGCTCAATCTCCCTCTCCCTCTCTCTCTCCCTCTCCCTCTCTCTCTCTCTCTCTCTCTCTCTCTCTCTCTCTCTCTCTCTCTCTCTCTTTCTTGTTCAGTGCTGAGCATCAAAGTTATGATTTTACACATATACTAGCCAAATGTTCTACCTGCTCTACCTTTGGCTTGCATCCTCAGTCCTGCAATTTTGTTTTGTTTTGGTTTACGTAATGTTAACAAGCTGCTACTAGGAATAATATTTTAATTTTAAATTTAGATGTGCTCTGGTAGTCTATATGGATATAAATTTAGCCCAAAACTTAGTTGTTTAAAACATAAATAGTTATTCACTTATGAGTTTGTGAAATGGTAATTATAGTCAAACAATGGAAATTGTGATTTAGGGGTAACAGATTTGTCTCCGTTCTATGTGGTGCCATCCCAGGTGCTCCAAATGAACCTGACAGATCCTTGTCTATGCTACCTTACTGAGTGGTAATTGTTGGCTAAACTTCTTAAGTCTTCTTTACTCACATGTGTGTTTGAAGCTTTGTGGACTTACCTGCAATATGGATAAGAAAGCATAAACTGATAGTCTTTAAGTTTAAACTCCAACCTGAGCATAATTTCTGCTGTACCCAAGTTCAATAAGAAGGAATGAATAGATTTTACTGGATAGCAGAGTCACACCCATGTGTAGGGAAAAGATGAACAGATAGTGGCCGTTATCCTTTGCATCCAGATGTCTCTGTACAGCCTTGTGTGGTCATGAGTTGAGCTGTTCAGAGGTGGCTGGTCTAGAGTATGCGGTTCTGGGATTAATTGTTCAGTGCTGGAATTAAGGATGTCCCATGTTGGATATGAGTCTCACCAGGCAAGCAGCCTGCAAGGAGTACAAAGGACAGAAAGAAAGCTGCTGCTCCTTGCTGCTTTGCTGCCTTCCGCCTGCCCTGCTTTTCACAGACTGTTTTTCTTCGACTGTACCAACCTGCCTTGGATCCTTCCAATGATTGACTGAATCCTCTCTAAACTGTAAGCCAAAGGCCAGCCAGGTAGCTCAGCAGACCAAAGGGACTGGGGTTTGATCCCCAGCAAGCCATGCTGGTCCCACCCCCGAGGCACGATGAGACCTCGATTGAAACTGGGTGTGGTGGTGCATGCCTATAATCCCAGCACATGTGAGGCTGAAAACAGGAGGATCACTACAAGTCCAATCTGTGTAGTGAGGCCCTGTAGAACTTATACTACATACATAAAAAACAAAACTGTAAGCCAAAATAGAACTTTCCTCCTTTAACCTTGAATATCATGTATTTTGTTTTAACACAAGTTACTAAGAAAATGGCTATTCTTCACATGCAAGTCTCCAAATTATAAATAACAAAGCAATAGGCTCGAAGATAGGAACAAGTAGCAGAAATTTAGTCTTGATCTAGATAGACTTCTGTATTCATTCCAGGAGCTTTCAGAACTCCTCTGTCATTAAGTAATCAGTTTCTCCTTTGTAACTATCAGTTATCCAGTGATTATTTGAAATCTAGAGAAGGGTGATTTTTATCATAAAAGTCCACAGGACACAGAGACACAACTAGCTTGAAGTGGGGTACTTGAAACCACAGCATGTACCTCTGTTGAAGCTTTCTGATTTGAAAGTGCTCAGGAGTGCCTGAAAATCAGACTTGTTTTCTAAGTTTTCATATGCCTTCATATAACCATAACTTACATGAGGAAATTTTATGCTACTCATTGATAAAAATTAGAAATCAGGGTATGATGTAACAACATATGAAACACAAAATAGCTAGGTTTGCTGGATTTTAACTCAGAATATAAGAACAAATGTCTTCATGCAGAGAAATAGCACAGTTTTGGCTAAGTCCCTCAGAAATTCATGTAAGAGGATAGTCTACCTCTAGACAAAACTAAAATGGACACTTTGTGGTGAGGCTACTAGTCCTAACCTCAAATTAATTATTTCAATCTCAGAATAATTTAGTTAGTAAACTCAAGAGGTTATGTGTAGCCTCAATACCACAGACAGTTGTGGCAGGAGAATTCTTTGTCCCAGTAGGCTGGCCTGTGTTTTGTAGTATGTTTAACATCATCTTTGGCATTACCTCATCTCCGTAGGTAGAATCATGCAGCTCCCTCCACTTACAACAACCCAAAATGTCTCCAAATATTGTCATACCTTCTGAGGGCAAAATTGCCCTTGGTTGAGAGCCAATGAGCCTAATAGATATATACTAGGGAAAGAAATTTCCCCCAAGGCAGTTTCAATCATCTCAATCACATTGCTCTGTCTTGTCCTCTTTCATAAATGGAGAAATCTGCAGGAGCTCTGTTTGCCTTCCATTTAGATGAAGCAAGGTTTTCTACTGCTTAAAATTTCAATTGCTATCTCAGAAGCTGACTTTCAGCTTATTTTAAATAAACTTGTCCTATTTATGGATATTCCAAGCAAGTGATTTTTTAATTGACAAATTTTATGAAAGAACTTTGTAAAATAGAAAATATGAGGCTAGACTTTCTGGATCGTACTACTAAAAAAAAATCTCTATTAGCTCCTCTCAGACACACATGACAATGGAACTGCCAGAGCTTTAGGCACTATGTTGCAAAATTGCTTATTTATGAACAAGGATATCCAAGCACAGAGATTCCTTCACTTGGTTTCATTGTCAGACTTAATTACAGGAAGAATCAAAATTAGAAGCTAAAATGTCCCAATTTTCAGCTCAGCTTTCTTCTTAGTACCACATGGTGTTTTTCAAGGGAGCCTTCTCTTATTATTTTCAGGGCTCCGTATTTGCATAAACATGTGCTACGGTATTTTTAGACAGGACCCTATAGCACTGTAGGTATAACAGATTGAAATGCTGAAGGAAGGGAGAAGGTAGGAAGGCATGCTTATTTCAAGTAAATTTCGTGTCTGTGGAATAATGCTTAACAGTACTTACCAGCACTAGCGTATCTATTTTTTTTTGTTGTTGTTGTTGTTCCTGGTTTTAATACATCTACTTAGGAAACTTTCTTCACTTTACTACCCTTAATATCCCTGACAGGTCATTTGGCATTGACACTATGATTTTAGAGATATTGTTCGCCTACCTACTGAAGAAACAGACCAGTTTAGTTCCAGAGTTCCCCCCTATATTATGTCCGCATCATAGTTTGAAGGAATGAGTGGAATGAAACAAGGTGGAAGCAGCAGGCTGACGTGCTGCAGTGGGGAGGAGCATACAGAAAGGGCTCCCTCCGCGAACCCTTCGGGCCAACACGTTCTTCTCTAAGGTTCTACTGTCTCCATTTTCTGGATTTTTAGAAACTTCTTCGCTCCTGTGACGATCTTTTGTCTTCCCAGTGTCTGAAATCTTTCTCTTTTGAGCTCAAGCAATTCATTTGCTGTACTTAAAAACTCAAGATAGATTTTTATTTTAAGATACTTAAACAATAAATAAAATTGAATAATCATTACCCATACATGCAGACACCAAATCATCCTGTGATACGCTTGTAGTTATTGATTAAATTCAAAGTATATGATGTGAAGTATGTGCACATCATATATTAGTTAATATTAGCAAATTCATTAACCATCAACACCTATAATTACCATCATTTGCATGTGTGTATGTGTGTGTGTGTGTGTGTGTGTGTGTGTATTCAGAACACTTAATACTCAGAAAATCTCAAGAGAACACTAGGTTCATTTCTCATAGTAACTATATAGTATGTTACATCTCCAGAACTTACTCAATTTACAATGGAGTTTGATTTTGACCAGTATTTCTATCCTATCTTTCAGCCCCTAGCAACCACTGTGTTTTTCTTTGTCTGAATAGCATACCATTGTGAGTGTGTGTGTGTTCTCTCTATGTGTGTCCCTCAATTTCTTTATTCATTAATTCTTTAGTAAACAGGTAGGCCATTGGGAACAATCTTGTGATAAAGGTAAGAGTACAATATATCTTGCGATACTGATTTCATTGCTTTTAGATACAAATCCTAATGAGCGATTCTGGCACAGAATGATAATCAGCCTCCACATTCCTTCCCATGCCTGTACCACCTTAGTTTTCTATTAACAGTGTAAAGAGTTTCTCTCATTTCCACAAGGTGATATCTCTCTGTGATAATTCCCTGATGACAAGTAAGCTTCCCATATAACCATTGGACATTTCCATGTCCTCTGAGAAATGCCGATTTAGGTCCTTTGCCTTATTTATGATTTTAACTGTAATAGTTGAGCATATTTATCAGGTAAATACAGTGCAATATTTCATCACCTTTATACATTATGCATTGGCCAATTCAGGACATTTAGGTTATTCATCTTCTTAAGCATTTATCTTTTCTTTGTAATGAGAACATTCAAAAATCTTCTCAAGGAGATTTTTTGTACAATTACCTCAGCCATCCTGTATGTATACTTGCATGTTTCCCCCTACCTTTTTTCTCATCTTTCTCCTTTCTCTCTTCCTTGTTTAATCCTTAAGTTCCATTTCTTTGCTTTACTTTATCTTTTTCATGTTACTATATTTGTTATACCTTTCAAGTTTTATTTCTTCCTTTGGGTTCTTATACTCGGGAGACAATATAATATTTACATATGTGGGTCTGGTTTATTTCACTTATGAGTATAACCCCTAGTGGCATCCACTTACCTATGAAGTCTTTGACTTTTTCTTTATAGCTAAGTAAAAAATACCACATCTTTTTCGTCTATTTGTTGGGTGATGGACATTTTGTTTGCTTCCAAGATTTGGCTATGACAAATTGTGCTGCTATAAATGCAGGTGCATGTATATTATTGTGGTATGATATGGGATTTTCAGTCTTAGTTTTTTTAGGAGTCTCCACACTATATTAAAATTCACCATCAGTTTTTTTAAAATAGCAGTTAATGTGTAGAATTTTCACCTTGACTAAATCTGTATGCTAATATATGAGATCTAAGCAACTACATCAAGGGTAACATTGTGTAATTAAAAAAAAATGCTTGAATACCTGTCATCTTGGTCTTCTACATGTGTACTATTTCCAGTGCTATATCAATTATTACTATACTCTTTAATACATTTTTAAAGGATACAAAAGGAAAAAAGAAACAGATAAGGACAAAAACTTAAGGTTTCTTGAAAGCAAGCTGTAATATACAATCATATATCCAGTCTTACATAACTATATCTGTTAATCTGAGTAACAGATTTGACAATAAAAATAAGTAATATATCAACCATTATTAATCAGCTATTGTTCTGAAAATCTATAACATAGGTATTGTTGTATATTACCCTGTTTATGTCTTTGTTTCAGATTTTTGTTCTTGCTTTTGTTTCTACTTTTCAAAATAAAATAAAATTAAATTTAAAACATATTTTCATCTAGCCCTTTTGAATTTTATGTTGTGATATTATTGACCATAATTAACGCCTTGTGTAATACAATAGAAGAAAGTATTTCTCCTGTTGCTCTTGAACAGTTTTAAAATCAAACCAGTCTATCCTTTTAATTTGTGAGTTTGTGAGTTCCTGCTGTATTTTGGATATTCACACCTTAATAGACATATGGTTCAATAATATTTTCTCTCATTCTACATGCTTTCTTGATTTTTTTAATCATGTACAATCATTTTGGTTTGATGTAGTCCATTGCTGTAATCTACCTATTTCCTTTACTTCTGCTGACTTTGGTTTTAATCTCTCCTTTCTATAGTTCCTCATCTTGTGAAATTCATTTTGCCTTTTTTAATATTTATTTTTTCTTAATATAAACACTTATTATAAACTTGTCCCTTAGAACAGTTTTTTTCCATATACCTTAAGTTTTGATATTAATGTATTTCCATTTTTATTTGCTCTAGATACTTTCAGTTTTCTTTTAGAATTCCTTTTTGACACATTGGTTTCTTAGGATTGTTTTAACTTGGGCATATTTGTGAATTTTTCACAATTCTTTTTATTGATTTCTAACTTTCTAGTCATATGGTCCAAGATATATTTGATGACCTCAGTGTTCTTAATTTTGCTAACACTTGAAAATGTACAATAAAGAACTTGAGCAGAATTGTATTTTTCTCTGTTGGAAGAGAACATATATATATTCTCTTGGATGGGTCAATTTTATCTATAATTTTATTTAAATCTACGTTTTTTTTTCTTGATTTTTTTTTTACCTGAATGACTTATCCATTGTTGAAAGTGATATTCTCTACTGTTATTACATTGCAATCTATTTTTAACTTTAGTACTAACTTTTCTTTTATATATTTAAGTTCTAATGTAGAATATACATGGAAATTATATATATATATATATATATATATATATATACATATATATATTTATATATTTATGGATGTTTTTAAGTTCTCTGTCTCTTCTTGATTTATTGTGTTCCTTTGATTTTTTTTTTTTTTTTTTTTTTTTTTTTTTTTTTTTTTTTTTTTTTTTTTTTTTTTTTTTTTTTTTTTTTTTTTTTTTTTTTTTTTTTTTTTTTTTTTTTTTTTTTTTTTTTTTTTTTTTTTTTTTTTTTTTTTTTTTTTTTTTTTTTTTTTTTTGTGTGTGTGTGTGTGTTTTCTCAAATGGTATGCTTTAATGCCTTGGTCGTTCTCCTTTTGTTTGATAGTATGGTGAAAACATTTCTAAAAAGTAATGCACACAAGTATTTAATGCAGCTTTATTTATCCACAACATAGTGAAAATAATTAATATTCAATTTAGAGGAGTATGGCACAACCAAACAATGGAATGCTCTGCAGATATGCAAAGACATTCTTCAATGATTTGATTAATTGACAAAATAGTCATTAAAATATCACATGCTGATGATCCTTAGGGGTCACAAAGGGGCATCAAAGATTATTCTCCTTTTTCATGAAAAACGCTCATTGTAATGAAGAACACTACTTGACCACTGACTATTTCTTGAGAAGGTGGAGTTTTTGTTACAGCCATAACTCAAGACAGTAATTCTGACATCTATGGAAAAACTCCTTTGAATTTCCTTACTTGGCTCCCTAACTTCTTATCTCTCAGAATCCTTTCTCCTAAAAGTACATGATGCAAGGGGCCATGGAGATAGCTCAGTAGCATAAGTGCCTGCCTATTAAGTGTAATGTTCTCTGTTTGATCCCCAGTGCTAGAAAAACAACAACAACAACAAAAAGTACATGATGCAGGCTAGAGACATTGCTGGATAGTCTAAGTGCCTGCCTGGCAAGTGCAATGGCCTACTTAGATCTCCAGTACTGCATATTGTGCTGGCCTGGCACCATGCTGGTCAGGGAAACTGGGTGTGGTGGCACACATTTATAATCCCAGAGCTGGGGATGCCAAGACAGGAAGATCACTATGAGTCCAAGCTGCATAGAGAGACCCTGTAACAAATACATATTTTATTTATTTATTTATTTATTTATTTATTTATTTATTTATTTACAGGGTCTATTTTAGTATTTTAGGTGTTCAGGGTCTCATTATTAGATCAGACTTGTAGTGATCCACCTGTTTACAGCTTCTTAACAGCTGGGGTTACAGGCATGAACCACCATGTCCAGTCTCAATTGCCCTCCCAGTGTACCCCATGGGTGGGGCCGGCACAGGAAGTCTGAGGATAGAATCCCTGTCCCCTGCACCTGCTTGCAGGCACTTTAATCTGTTGAGCTATTTGGCTGACTCAATGATGAATCTAAAAGAGAACAATAATCCTGATAGTCTAATCCTAAACCAGAAGGACTGATCTAGCACTTTATGGCCTAGCCAGACATGGTCAAAATCACTGGATTTGGGTTCTATAAAGAAGCTTAAAACTAAATTATAAGAATTGGATACTTCCTGAATTTAAGGTATCTGCTACCTATCAATCTCCTGGATGATATCTTTTTAGGCAAGTAGTTTACTCTACCCAAGTGTACACGTGATACATATAAAGCAGTTTGACTATATGATGAGTGTACTACAAAGCATTAATATTGGTAATTTCTTAAAACCCTAAATAACTTTTGTCTTTTTTTTTTGAAGCTTTTCCCTATTTTCTGACATACATTTATCAATACAGTGGCATGTATAGAGACTAATAAAAACAAACACATATGACCACATAATAAATAAAAAGAATGGAGGGTACATTTCAAATTCTGTGAGTCTAACAACTTTAGAGATTAAACAGTATAATGATTTTAGAATTAAGCTCAGTTATACTAATTTCTCTCAAAAATAATGTGCTTCCTTTCTGTTTCATTATTAATTGATTTTTTTTTTTTTTGAGACAGGGTCTCATTATGCAGTTGAGGCTGGCCTTGAGCTCACTTTTGTAGCCCAGGCTGGTGTCGAACTTACACCAATCCTCCTGCCTCAGCCTCCCGAGTGCTGGGATTACAGGCGTGAGCCACCATGCCCGGCTCCTATTACTTGAAATTTTAAACTCATCTTTCATATAAGATTTGAGATTTTTCCTTTTTATTTTAGTGTCATAAAATAAAAACAGAATTCAAAACAAGTTAATAGAGGAGTAACAATAATTAATACATACTAATTTAGGTCAATGTTCATCTTGATATAATTTCATGCAAAGCATTCATGTCCTTAGAATCTCTGTACAGAGCGTACTCATTTTCCAGGGACTGCTCAATGGTAAGCCTTCTTTCAAAAAGGTTCTTTGGTTGCTGTTCCAGGATGACACAAGCAGCTCAGTGAGCAAAGATAAAGATCTGTTTGCTTGGCTCAGCTCGCTCCAGGACAGTGATAAGGGAGCTAGAAGGTGACATGGCAGGACAGCCAGCATTTTTCCCAGTTCCTCACCTTGCTGAAGCCAAATGAATTCTTTTCAATCTAATTTGGACCTGCTTGGTCACAAGGGGCAGCAGTCACATATACTGAGAAGAGATTAGGCTGGCCCATTGTGGGCGACAAATAATTGTCCCTGCACCACCTCCTCCAGGGCCTGGAAGCATTTGGAGCCAGATTCTTAGAGTACATGGCTTCCTATCTCCACTCCCCTGCCCAGTCAATTCTCTCCTTGCTCTCTCAGAAAACAGTCTCTGTTGAGCCACTACCTACTATAATTCTGTGCAAAATTCTAACCCTCTTTCTCTAGATGAAAATGCTGGTAACTGAAAAAGAATACGACGAGAATTGGAACCCTTTGTGTCTCATCTCTGAAAAAAATGATTGACTGTTCCAGAAATAGATATTTACTGGTGCCAGAGACACTTTTCTAGCTTTTCAGTACTTGCTCTTTTTGGTACACAGAAATTCCCAGGATTATAGCTTACCAGGAAATCCAGGGGGCTTCTGAGTGATCTAAGGAGTGCTGGGATGCTACTGACGTGTCTCTAAACATTTAGACCCCACCCCTGTGTCATGGATAACCTCTGAAGCATCACTGATATAGAAATGGTCTTGACTCAGCCAACACTGGGGCTGACTGGGCTCTGGAATCATCCTAAGAACCATAACCTTGTCCACTTAGTGTCTCCACAGATGTTCACTCTCACTTGAATTCCAAAAAATGAACAGGTGAAAATCACTTTGTGGTAGCAGTATGCTAGAATGGCTCCCACCAAGATCTCTGCTCTTTGGTTCATATGCTTTACATAATTCTCTGCCATTGAATTTGGGAAAAACCTGTGATTACGATGGGTCAGCACACCCAAGGTAACGGTACATCCTAAGATAATGACACAAACCACTTGATTGTCCAGATGGAACTGAACTAAAGAAGTTGTGCCTAGGAAGTTTCCTTCCTGAAAGAGAGATCTGAGTTAAGAGAATGACAGAGGGCCTCACTGGTGTGTAACAAGGGATCTATGGAATCCTTAATAATTTGAAGTGTCTGTGAACAATAAGAAAAGGGAAACTGCACTATGAGAATTAGAAAGAGCTGTGTGCACCTTGCTCCCCATTTGAGAGAGTGTGACAGGGGGCATCTGATGAAATCCCAGGCATGATTATCTCCTCTTTTTACTTAGTGAGACTCAAGTAATATATTGCCAGGCATCCGGCCCATGAAACTGTGAGGTAATATTTTCTTTTGTTTTAAGCTCCTAATTTTGTGATAAATTGTTATAGAGTAATAGAAAGCATGCATACCTGTAGATCATTCAGATTATGGTACTGAAAATGTGCACAAAAATGATCATGCAGCTCTTCCTTACACATTGCCATGGTATGTGTCTGTGCTCTGTTGCACTCAGATGTATGTGCTGATCGCTTTACATTGCATCTGATGGCAAAGCATCTGGGCATCATTAGGTCAAGAGGGCAGAGCCCTTGTTAATGAGCCCAATAAAGACCCTGGCAGTGGCCTTGTCCTTTCCCATATGAGGATATGGTCACACAGCACCATTCTTAAACCAGAAAGCCAGTCCTAAATAGATAGAATCAGCCAGTGCCTTGATCTTGCACTTTCAAATCTTTTGAACTGTGAACTGTGAAAAAATTCTAAAGTATATAAGCACCTGGTTTGTGATATTTCTGCTCTATCAGCTAGGCTGTGTTGACCTCAGGGTCAAGGTTTCATTGTCCTTCAGCGTGGTTTGTCTATATTTTTGGAAAGCTTTTAATTACCAAGTATTGTTTCTTTTAATATTAAGTTGAAATCTGTTCTGTTATTTTTTTTTATTAATTTAGAATATGATTTTACATACTTTACAAAATCCCCAACTCTTCTATCATAAGATAAGGTTTAAGTGTAATATCTTAAAAGAGCTACTACAATTTATGCGTAAATCTACTGTTCTTTTTCTAAAAATCCTAACTTGGCCTGTTTTCACTTGATGTTTCTGTAGATACTTCACTCTGTTTTCTTAGACACTCTTAAAACATGGAGTCTAAAAAACAAAGCATAGGGTCTAGCATATTGCCCACATTATGGTCTTATGTGTATAGACCTATATTTTCATCCTTGGTTTTCTGAACATGTAGCAGATAATGATGAAACTGGTACTTCTCTTAGGGTAGTTGTCCTAGGAAACAAACTCCAGCATACAGTTTACAGAGTTCGGAGGGGAGCATTGCAAGGAACATAAGCATGAGAGTCTGAGGGAAGAAAGGCTGCATAGAGGAAATACCAGTGTGCAGTGCAGGTGCAGCAAGCCCATCCTCGGAGCTGCACAGAGCTTGTGCAAGATCCAGAGCTCTTCTGGGCCTTGAAAACTGACCTGCTTGAAGCAGTCATTGATGAGGCCTGCCCCCAGGGAGGAGATGCAAGTTTGCATGATGCCAGTAGCCAGCTGAGGTCAGTTTTTGATCTGGGAATCTTGGCTGATGACACCATTGGCAGCAGGAGAAGGAATGTTTTGGAGGATCTGGGGTGGCACCAAACAGCTGTCATTGTAGTTCACTTATTATACTACTAAACCTCACTCGCTTCATATAAATACTGCATCCCCTTAGAAAAGAGCACTTCCAGCACTGAGGTTGTTGTTGCTTTCTGAGAATCTAAGAAGAAGCTCAGGAGCATAAACTACAGTCCTCGCCCATGAAGTTCTTGATCTAGATATGCAATTCACATTCATTTTCTTTGTCCCTCTGTTACTCAGCTTCAATCTTTCCCTACCATCAGTGAGCACCTCTGTTAATTGTTGCGGATTTTCTGATGAGGTGACTCAAAGTTTCAACTCTGCAAGGTTGGAACCCCCAAGCACCTCATCTCTTTCAGTTCATGCTTACAGCAGCTGTCCATGTGTTGATCAAATCTGGCAGGGGAGCAATAAGAGATGGCCCAGCAAATCCCCTGGATGTCCTAACCCTCCTATGGAACAGTGGATATACCTCTTTCTTCTGAGTAGGAAGTCATACCCCTGACAAAACATTAGCATTTCATGCCTCATTTCTTAGCACCAGCAACTTGAAGTAATAGAATGGAAGATGGAGCTTACAGTTGACTTTTTAATGACTTTTTCTGTGCCTCCTGGTAAAGTACTTCCGCTTGGTAACCTGGGTTTCTACCAAGATAAACCTAGATTTGCAGGGATAAAAAACCCCTCAAAATTCTTTAAGTGACTTAGAATAAAGCTAAGCTAGCTACTAATTCTATCTTTTGATTTCACAGGCTGGGAGCTTAGCATATTCCAATCGTTTTAAATAAAGCCAAATACTCCATTCTGATGGGTCGGTATCATGGAGCATCAAAACTAGGATACTTTTGCTCTGCATTCAAAGCCTCTACTTGATTGCTCTGTCTTGGAACTTTCTGAGGACTGAGATGTGATAGGACCAGTAGCTATCAGTAAATTATGACTATTACTATACATACATTCCTATAAAACACTAAAAGTAGATAGATGTCATATAGCACAAAGAATTCCTACCTCAATGAATCAAACCCCCTAAATCTTCTCATAATCTAGTGAGATCAGACCCTTTAAATATGAAAACAAAGGATATATGTCAGTTTTTTCCCAATCATTTCTGAACCTTCCAATGATTCCACCAAAAGTGAAGGCCTTCAGTGTAGCCAATTTTCCAATAAGGGACTGGTTAGGCTGCTCCTCAGGTGGTACCTTCTCAGGGACTCAGCACTGATTTTTACATCTGGCATACTGCATGCATGGCATTGCCGGAAGCTAGATTGATGCAATGGTTGATGAACTGTGTCAACTTCACAAGTTTAAGAAGTTTAATTAAGAGATTCAGCAGAGGGTCAGGATCCTCACTTTGTAAACATCCTCATCTTGTGCAAGAAGAAGGCAGAGATGGTGTGAGTGCTATACCCACGCTAAGGGTGGGATAACGTACTTTCAATGTAAGGGAGAATAAGAGACTTGCTCTTCCCCCTTTTCAATCTTGTTGCTTTTTCTGTATTTTGCTACCAAGAACTATTGTGCCTGTGCCATGGCAACCTGCTTTATAGTCTGCTGACTATAGACTGAAACCCCTACAAACTGTGAGCTAAATAAACCTTTCCTTCCTTAATTTTGGTGTCAGGCATTTTTTCTCAGTAACAAGACAAAAGTAACCAACAAAAATTGTATTTGTATCACATGTGTAGTCTCCATAGTCATGACGGAAGTGGCTGGGCTAGTGACCATGGTACAAGCATTAAAGTGGTTGATGACAGGCAGGTTAAGATGAAGTTGGTCATTATTTCAAGTTGTATGGTGAAGGCTGGAATGATGGTGCACACCTGTAATCTCAGCACTGAAGAGACTGAGGCAGGAGGGCCACTGCAAATTCAAGACCAACCTAGATTACATTGTGAGTCCAGGAAAGCCTGAACTTTATAGCAAAACCCTGAACTAAACCTGGTGGTGCATGCCTATAATCCTAGCATTGAGGTGGCTGCCGCAGGAGGATTGTTGCAAGCTCAGGACTAGCCTGGGCTACAGTGTGAGCTCAAGGCCAGTATGATCAGCATATCAAAACCCTGTCCAAAATTTTTTTAAAACAATATTGTATGTTGAGTCTGTCTCACTGTGGATACATTCTGGTGATCATCAATATATGTTATAAAGAGCTTCACCCTTTATTTCTATTTTTGTGTGCACATTCCATGCCCCTTTTGAAGCTTTCCTATCACAATTTTCTAACCTTTTTGCCTCTGATCATTAGATTATATAGTCAACTCATTTATTACAGCCACAAGTTTGTATAATTTCCTCTATCTTGAGAATGTGTTTGGCTATGTCCACTCCTTGAAGCTCTGTCCATTTGGAAGATTTTCTTGCACTGTTGTCATTCAGAATCATATAGGGTCATAGTAAATTATTTTTGGCTTTATAAATGTATCCCATGCATCAGTTGAGTTCACTCAAGAAAAATTATACCTAAATATATAAGAGATATGTGAAGGATTTACAGTGTAAGCTTACAATAGTCTCCTTCAGAGTCAGGGGCGCCTGCACATGGGGGAGCTGCAGGATACCCAAAGCCTAGAGTCACTGAGTGCGGTGATGAGGGTACAAACTGGAAGCTAAAAGGTCACCACTGGAACCTTGAAGAGTACACAGGAAGCCTGATGGAACTGGAACTGGAACTGGAACTGGAACTGGAAATGAATGTCCAAAGTCAGTGATGAAGCCTAGAGCTCCTCTTACAAAGCAAAAAGGCATGCTGTCTTCTTCCTTCCCTTTGTTCGCCGTCTAGGCTACAAGACATCCAGGTAGATCTTCCATTCTCATGTCTAACTTACAAGTCAATCATCCTGACATACCCAACACTGCTCCATTAACCTACTAGGAGACTTTTCATTCGTTCAAGTTGGTATGACAATTAACCATTACTCTTAATTAACTAACTTTAAGGATTATTTTTAAAGTGTCTACCATGAATGTTAGGTGAGGGAAAGAAACACTAACCTGTGAGAGATATAATAAAGACTTGTAATACCTGAAATATACAGCTTACTTCTGCCCCTGATCTCATTGAGACCAGCTGCAAATTGGGTTTCTTCTATCTTTAGACACATACTTTTGACCTGGTGGGTTTGACATAAAGAAGTTCATGGTTGTCAATCTGGTTTCCCATGGGCAGCTTCTCCTCTTTTTAGAGGACATAGTGGCATGACAAGCTATTTTTTAAATGGTGAAACCCTGGCACAGATTTCTTCCTGCAGTGGAGAGTTCTGTGATTTGATCTGCTCTGAAGATTTATCATAAATGCCAAAGAACATCTCCTACCATACATATGTACAGGCTTTCCAGGCCAACCAGGAGGAGCAGTTTACAGCACATCTGAGACCTACATCAGAAGGTTTTGCTAGCCTGGATTCAAAGCAAGCAGTGATCTGTGTCATCCAAAACTAGTCAAAGCACCATATCTAAGAGTGAAATGTGTATGCTCCAGGAATCAAAATAAGCTTAATCAGCTTTATTCCTCTTGTTCAGATAGGAGACATTTGGAATTTAATAATGTATCGTTTCTTTACGAATGATATGCTAGTATGTCTCTGATCAATGGGCCTGTAAAATCTTTACTGATGGAAAAAAAATCAATGTTAGTAAGGTTTATTCCTCACCATCTGGAGCACATGTGTGTTAGTAAGGCCGCCAACAGTTCTGACATTTCTTGTTCATGCAGTTTGAATAATTTGACATTATAGATACATGAAACAGAGTAACTCTGCTGGATTTAATCTATACTATGCATGTGTCACCTCATATTTATATACTGGAAACTTAATCCTTATTGCAACAGTGTTGGGGGATAGATCCTCACAGAAGATTTAGGTCATAAGGGATGTGACTTCTTGAATAGATTATGCTGCTATATAAAGGGCTCTCAGGAATGGGTTCTCTTGTAGTCTTGTGACAACTGAGGGCAAAGTATTCATTTTCTTTTGGCCCTTCCATCATTTTTCATGAAAACATATCAAGGAAGCTCTCATCAGATGCTAATGACTTGATCTTGCACTTCCTAGTCTCCAAAACCATAAAAGAATAACTTCATTTCTTTATGAATTACTCAGGCTGTGGTTTCCTATTATGCCTGAATAAAGTGGACTAAAGCAATGTTCAAACAGTTCAGGTCTGTGTATTACACAGAGCACAAGTGAGTTAATACAGACAATGTGTTATGGTTTGTGTCTAGTTGTCCCTCCAAAGCCTCATACAGTCTAGAATTCAGGACTTCTACAGTTTGAGATTAACTCATGATCCACTGGGATTATGTGTGATCCAAGGCTGATATTATGAGTCTTGGTATTGTTAGGATTATGAATGTTAGTGTTACACCCAGCCTGAGGTAGAGAGCCTACATATAATATGAGACAAGGAGACAGACTCTCTCTCTCTCTCTGTTACCATTGTTCTTGTTCCACTGCCATGAACTGCTGCTCTCTGACAGTTTGCCTTGGAGCCAGCAGGGTATGGACTGAAACCTCCAGTAACTGTGAGCTGAATAAACCTTTCCTTTCTTAATTTTGGGTCTGAGGTATTTTGTTCCAGCAACTAGACCAGAGTAACTGGGACAGAATTTGGTACTACAGGAGTGGGGTCATTGCTGTGATGAACCTCACCATGTGGATTACAAGTTTTTGGGAATCACTTATGGAAAGAGATAGGAAAGGTTTGGAGAAGTTATCTACTTGCAAAGAGCTGGAACAGCTTTGGCTATTTTGTTTGAGAGATACTGGTCAGAGCTTAGACCAGAAGACTGATAGAAAGCCCACATGTAGAGATCAGGACAGGGAGGTTTCTACTGGGAAGAAGGACTGCACTGATTGTTGCACTCCAGATGACTTGTGTCATGGCTTGGCCCAAAGTTTGTCTGAATTTTGCTCATGTCTAGAGACTTTGCTGGAGACTGAGATTAAGCACGGCAGACTGATTAATCTTTCAAGATATTTCAAAGCAGCCAAATATTATGGCAGTAGTATGTCTGTTACTGGTGGCTTTTAGTCAGATTTATGTTGAAAATGAAGAGCAAAGAGCCCAGTAGGATGATTTAAAATGTTGTGAGTTTGGCCAGAAGGGAATCATCAGGAATGCTGTGGACTGCAAACATGGAGCTGAAAGGATTTCCATTACTGAGAAGGAACCAGAGAATTAAAAGAATGAACTGAAGGCATCACTGAAAGCAGAAGTTCTCCACCTTTTGAGCCTCAGAATTGCAAGGGTGAAGGACTCTGCATTGAGGAGAAAGCCATAAAGACTCATATTCCAGAATGGTAGCAGTAGCCACACCAGGTTCCAAAATGGCACCAGCATGGAAAATTTGTTCCTTGGAATAAGGGATAGAGTATTCAACAAGCCAGGTACTCCACTCCTGCAATCAAGAGAAGGAAGACTGGTGACTGCTCCAGCTGGCAGCAGATATTGGCATCATCCATGTGGCTTTGGTTTTAGGTGCATTCAGAATGAAGGAGATCTGAGGTTAAGAAGGCTTCCATCTAGATTTCAGAAGACGGTCTGGGAGGCCAGGCAGTGTGCTTCTCAGAGGGAAGTGTGTAAAGCTGTGAGAAAGAAGCCTATTCTGTGGAAACCCAAGAAGTTTGGAAAAGCCAGAACTGTGGATCATCTAAGGGAAACTGCAAGGAGGGAGAAAAGCTGGACTAAGAGAGAAGCCATGGGATCTACTGGCACAAGGGCCATAGGGGCAGAGCCATATGGAGCTCAAAATTTGTCACAAATTGCTTTGGATGTTCCACAAGGACCTACACAATTTAATCTTTGCCCTGCTGGATTTTGGAATTCTGTTGGTCCCAATGCTTGATATCCTGTTGTGCATACCTCTTGGAGTGGTAATGTTTATCTTGTGCCTTTGAATGTTGGAAGTGCTTAACTTTTGTGTAGGGGCTCACAGCTAAGAGTTTGTCTTAGATCTTGGAGGAGAATTGGGACTTGGGCTTTACAGCAATGCTGAACTATTGAGACTTTGGTGACTCTTAGAAATGGACTAAAATGTCTTTTTTTTTTTCTTGTTTCAGAACCTTCGTTTGTTTATTCATTCATTTTTATGGCCGGTTCAGCCCGTCCTGAGGGCAGGGCTGGTGCAGCATGTGGTGCCAGGGATCGAACCGCGGTCCCTGAAGCCACCCAAGCTTTCCCAAGCAGGTGCTTTAGACCACTGAGCCATCCGCTGGGCCCCCTAAAATATCTTTTGCACAAAGGGATGTGTATGGATCTTTGGGGGTCCAGGGCTGGAATGTTATGGTTTGTGTCTAGCTGTCCCTCCAAAGCTTCATGCAGTCAAGATGGGTGGGGACTTCTCGAGTTTGAGATTAACTCATGATCTACTGGGACTATGAGTGATCCAAAACTGGCATTATGGTTCTTAGTACTTCCAGGATAACGGGTGTGAGTGTTCCACCCAGCCTGAGGTAGAGAGCCTGAATGTAATATAAGAGAGACAGAGAGATAGATTTTCTCTTTCTGTCGCTATTGGTGCTGTTCTGCTGACATGAACCACCGCTCTCTACCAATTTTTCTTGGAGTCAGCCAGGTATGAACTGAAACCTCCAGTAAATGTGAGCTAAATAAACCTTCCCTTTCTTGAGTCACCTAGAGAGAAAACATTCTCTCAGAGGGCAAACTGGTCAAGCAATTGCCATGACTCATCCAGATGGCTAACACTGACAAAAGTTCTGCAAAACACTATGTATGGTTTCAAGGTAAATCCTGAGGGGATTTGACTGACCTTGTCAGATATGAAAGTTACATGTTTTGTTAAACAGGTCTTGCTTTAACTTAGACTTAACCACCCAGTGGAGAAGTTTAACCATGAGGCATAAAAAGTAAAGCCAGATTAGTATGCTGAGCTGTAAAAGGCTCAAATTAATAGCTTCCAACATTGCCAATTCTGCCTATAACTCACTACTATTATGGAATATTGGTCTATGTATACAACTACTTTCTCTTAGTTCAATGAGAAGAAATATTTGTTCCAATAGTGTTTAGAAAAGTTATCATGTCTGCATCTTTTACTCTAAACAACTACTATGAAGACAACAATATGCATTATATCAATTATTGTGGCTGTGTTTTGAAACTGTCTCAATGTTATTTCGTATTAAAATTAATAAAAATAAAAAATACAAAAAAAAACATAAAAAATAAACCCCACCTTTGTTAATTTTGGGTGTCTTGCATTTTGTCCCAGAAATGAGAGAAGAGTAACTGAGTCACAATGTAAAACTAAAGTATTTAATACTTAATATTATGTCATAAATAAGTTGTAATTGCATTTATTCCTCCCTCCTGGTTGGGATGAAAAAGATTCATTTGCCATGTATCAGACTACATACTAAGCACTTGAATCCATATCAAACTGCTCTACTAAGGATACAATGAATGGAAGAACACTATCAATTCATGTGAATATGAAGGACAAATTTGACATGATTATTTTCATTACCAAACTATTTTTATGTACATCACACTGGTAAATTAAAGGATTTGTGATGTGTAATATTATTTAGGTGATTCTTTAGGTCTATAATGGTGGCATTCATACCATCTATTCATGTAAACATTCACTGCTGCTTCTTTTCATTTTAAATTTAATTTTATTTTGAAAAGTAAAAGCAAAGCAAGACAAAACTAAGAAACAATAAAAGAAATAGGACATTGTACAACAGTACATATGTTACAGATTTTCAAACCAAGATTAGCTGATTAACAATCATTGATATATTGACTATTTTATTGTCAAATTTATTGTTCAGATTAACAGATATAGTTATGTAAGATTGGACATATGGTTGTTTTCAAGAAACCTTACATTTTTGCTCTTGTCTCTTTTTTTGCCTTTTTAAAAAGTTTGTTTTAAAGAAAATATACTAGTAATTGATACAACATTAGAAATGGTACACATTTAGAAGACCAAGAAGATGGACACTGAAGCATGGTTTTTGTATTACACATTGGGGTCCTCGATGTAGTTGTTTAGATTGCAGATATCAGCGTACAGTTAGTCAAACTGAAAATTAGACACATTAACTGCTATTTTCAAAAGGTTGATGGATATTTTTAGTACAATCACTTCAGCCATCCTACAGGTATACTTGTATGTGTTTCCCCTACCTTTTTTCTTAACTTTTTTTTTCCCTTTCTTTCTTCTTCATTGTTTAATCCTTAAGTTTCATTTCTTTCTGATTTACTATATCTGTTATACCTTTTAGGTTTTATTTCTGCTTTTGGGTTCTTACACTAGGAAGACAATATGACATTTACACACGTGGGTCTGGCTTATTTCACTTATGAGTATAGCCTCTAGTTGCATCCGTGTACCTATGAAGTCTTTGAGTTTGTCTTTCTTTATATCTGAGTAATACTCCATTGTATAAAAATACTGCATCTTTTTCATCCATCCCTCAGCACTGCTGCTTCTTATTAAATTATATTATTTGGAGATGGTGAAAGGAGAGGGCTTCAGGGACTTCCAATCACCCTGCAGATTAAGAAACAAAAAGGACAGGCTGTCATACTTTCTGTATTTGAAAAATGACCATTAATATCGTCCATGGACCATGCACCCAGCATAAGTCCTATCAAACCAAGAATCCATTTATTTCCTGTCTCCTCAAAACCATGGTATAATATTTGAGTCTCTAAGCACAAATGTTAACCTGATGTTTGTCAAACTTGTTTATCATTTCCTTTCACTAATGTATGGACATGAAGGGCAATAGTGATAGGTTCTTGAAGAATTATAATGTGATTCATAGTCTTTGGTGTGTAGTGTTGGAAGCTCCTTCCTACTACGGACTGGTCCTTTTCAGTAGGTGGACTTTGGGTCTGATAACGGACTGATGTCCCAAATCTGAGCAATGTATGACTTTACAGGAGGCGACTGTGTTTGAACCTTAGTCTTCTGATTTCATTTTTATTCACTTTCAGATATATAAATTAAGTAATGGGCACGTTGGCTACTATTAATTTAGTCCCAAAGAAGTCAATGTTCTGCAGCTTTCTGTGGTTCAGGTTACCCTGAAAACACTCTAAGTATGTTACTAAATTAGAGATTTGTATCTACCTTGATGTTTATGAGTAAGTAAAACCACTTTGTTATTTTGAAATATTTGTCCCTATTGCTATTAGGGAGTAACAACTTTTGGTGCCAATACTCTAGCTTCAGAAGAAAAGCATGACTGAGTATATAGATAATTTCTATTTCACATTGTTTTTAAAAACACAGTGATTATATTTTTAGGTATAGGCAAAGGGACTTTCTAATAAATTAGAAGTAGATAGTGGGAGAAACAGAGGCATATAATGGGTGCTGCTAGATTTTATGGTAAGGCACTAAAAGTATGATGCAACTTTTGTGGAATTTCAGGAGCAGAGGTGGTAGAAGGAGACATTGAAGGAATGTGGAAACCTAGATATATAAAATTTATTTTTTATCTTTAAGGTAGAATTTTGCTTAAACTTGCTTACATTTCAGTAGCTTACTTTTTGTCTCCCTATTTGGTCTGATTTGATAGTATAAAAGTAATCATTTGTCTTTAATTGGAACTTATTTACCAGGACCTGAGTCAGAATCAAATCAACATCTGCTATGGGGTAGTATGAAGTACAGGCAGGAGTTGTGTGATTGTCCCACCTCTAGTTCTCCTCATTCCTCTATGTTCCGTGAGGCGATTCTCCTTGGCCTTCTGGAAACAGCTGTTCTTCATGAAATAACATCTTCACGGGAAAACATTTTGCGGAAAGGCGGAAGGTGCCACCATTTCCGTTGTGAACTGCAGGTTTTAAGGAAATTAGATAAGACATATGGCTGAAGAGAACATTGAAGGGAAAGTGGCTGTAACATTATCCAAAAACTAGAAAATCTCACCTTTTCTGCTTCACCCACTAATGGGGTACAGAATTCTCTGTACTTCAGTGCTGCATCTTCTCTAAAAGAACTGTCAAATTCAAATCCTAGTTTGTCAACAGGCTTTCTTCTCTGATTATGTAGGAGAATGAAGCAATTGCCTCATTAATAGCCTGGCTTTTAAGTGATGTAGACTATTTTATAGAATGAGAAATGGCTATCCTTTTACAAATAATAAAATAAGGGAGTAAAGAAAACTTATTTTTTATTGTAGTAGTTTATAAAAAATTATGTTGAAAATTCTGCCAAGACCATAAAAGAGACGTCTTGGCAAATTATAGGAACAATTATAAAGAAATCTTCCCTACAAGAAGGTAGAGAAGAAATTGATCCTGGCAGCACCTGTTCTTTGGCATGTGAATGAAATGTTTTCAATCAGATTGAAAATAAGATACTACAAACAGAGTGATTTTTAATCACCTGGCTCTCCAGCTCCAAAACATTCACTTAAACTCATGTATAATACAGGAAATTCTGCTGCAAACCCTTCCAGTTTCCCTCTGCTTTTCATCCGACAAATGTTAACAACTTGCTCAGACAACCTACCAATTTCTAACAGAAATTCTTTGAATTTTTAATTAGTATGTTACTTTGAAAATTTAAAAACAATTCTTCATGCACAAAACACTTCTCTTTGGGAGACTGGGCTTTTGTACTTCAGACTTCTCTGACACTTTGATTTTTCCCAAACATGGATGTTTCTTGGATTATTTAATGGTAATATATAAAAATATGCAAAGTTGAAATTCTCTAAAACAATGAAACTTGGGTGCTTAAGTTAACTGTGATGGCCAGTAAAAAGAACTATTCTTAAAAGATAAGCAACTGAACAAATTATGACATTTGGGAGGGAGAAATATAGGTACCAGCTAAACACTGAGAGTTCACAGTTAGAAACATAAAGCTTTGTTCATTTTATGCAGTGTTGTAAGACGAAGGTGTTTACAGGTGTTTTACAAGTCCTGCATCACATAATTGGAGAAGTACTGAGAAGTAATTATGTAATATATAATTTGCAGTATATATTTTTAAAGATGAATAATGACACTCTAAAGATGCTCGCATTTTAAATTGCCAGAATGTATTACCCTTATAAGGAGATGTTACATAAGTTGTTAAGCTAAAGGACTCTGAGATGAGATTGTTTTGTTTTATGTGTGTAGACCAAATATAATCTCATGAGTTCTTAAATGTAGAAACCTTAGTGATTGGGTCAGATTGAGCTGTAGCAATCAAAGAAGTGCCAAAAAGATGTGATATGGCTTCGAGAACATAAGAAGGGGCCATGAGCCAAGGGATGCGTGTGTACTCTGACCTTGTGGCCCGGAAGTGGATTCTCTTCCAGAAATGCATTTGATCTTAAAGACACCCAGCGACTGCTATGTTAGAGTACTAAGCTCCAGAATCATAAAAGAATAAACTCACACTGTGTAAACTGAAAAGTTTGTACAGTTTGTTACAGTAGGAAGGAAAAACAAATGCACAAAATTTTCTTTGGTAAATTTTACTATAACTGAAAATCTCTAATATGTATAAATATTTCACAATAACAATATAGGCAGGTGACCATGAAGAAGTAGTAATGCTTTCTTAAAATAAAGTTATATATTCCATTATATGTTTCTGATTCTATGAATAATTATCATGCAATATAGCCTGGAAAATAAATAAAACTGTAAATAAACATAAAATATTTTTATTCAAAAATTCAGCACTATCAACATGTTACTAACATACTAAACTTTTTTCTCTATATGTATATATACATCTATGCATATATGGCCACATAAATACGCATTCATAGAGTAATTAAGATTCCATTTTGAACAAGTAATAACAACAATGGCAATTTTATTAACTTTATTCTGATCTAAGAGTCGTAGAACTCATTCATGATACAGCCTTTTTTCTTTTTTCTTGAAACCTTGCATGGGTTTGTGAGTATACTTACATGTAGTCTATCTGGCTTCCAACACAGAATCTTGGCAGGTATCTTAGACATCTCTCTCTCCCTCATTCCCCATCTTGAACTCATCAACTTCTGTCTATGTGACTGTCTTAGGACATTAATTTTGGCCAGTTTCACCCATCTCAATTACTACTGGCACTCTTACTGAAGCCACTCTCATTATTTATGTGAGCTGCATCATTAGCCTCCTACATTGTCCATTTTTTGTCCTAAAAAATAGATCTCTACTTGCATCCAGTGGTATCTTCTCAGAGAATGCATCAAATGTGATTCTAAGTAGAGTATTTCAAAGGTTTTCCATTGCTCTTGGGATAAGCTTACATATCCTTTCTCCGAAATTGTTTTACATTGTGCAACTTCTTTCCTATTTCTTCAATGTTTTCAGTATAAATAAATATTTTTGAGGAAAATTTGAAAACGTTTTGAAATTTTTCTCTGGCTCACTATATGGAGTGAGGAGAATATATAAGAAAAATGTTTCTATAAATCAATTTTGATTAGATTTTAGCCAGATACAATTCTGCTAAAGATAGGGTACAATAAGACTTCTACTCTTCCTTTTAAGTAAACATTATCTAATACACGCTATTCTGTTTCATGTAGTTTTCCAAACATAGCAAAGAAGAACAAAGGAGATACTGGAAGTTAATATGATCTAAGGGATTTGCTACATAAGAGGGTAAACAACAGTGGAATCCACAGATTTTTAATTTTTCAAAATCCCTTGCCATTCCAGGACTAATGCAGATATTGTAGCTCATGCAGAGCATTTTGCTCATGGATCTCATGGATGGCCTCCTCTTCCTGACATAATGAGGTTAATAAAAAACTGGGAATTAGATATTCTCTGAGGTACATATGAGAAGATAGTGTTAAACTCTGTTTTTGAAAAAGGGTAAGTTGGGAATATGTTTGTCATTCCTATTATGGGGAAAAAATCACAGAGAAGTCAAGGGATTAGGGAACATTACAGGGTTTTTACTGGAAAAGTTTTGTGGTGGCCTATAAGTCACATAAAATACAAGAGAACATTTATTAGACAAGGGTAAAAATAAGAAGATAAGGAGCTAAAAGAGGAAATGAGGTACGAAATAGAAAAAACTAACTCCTAAGATCAATTTTGGGGTACTAAAGCACAAATTCCTCCAGTGTAGCACCCCATGCAGTCCTGATAAGAATAGGGGAGCAGGGCTTAACTCAGCTCAGTTCTGTGTGTTTTAAAGAGCAACCAAGTAGATGGATTGCTGTTGCAAGCATCATACACTGTCTATTTCAGGAAGTTCATTGAAATTATAGTCACCTGTGTAGTGTCAGTTGTGTGTGTTTGTGCATGCTCACACTTGTGTGTACATGTGCATGTGTGTGTGTGTGGGAGAGAGACTGTGTGTTTGCATGCTTATATTTGTGTCTACATGTGCATGTGTGTGTCTGCGAGAGAGAGAGAGAGAGAGAGAGAGAGAGAGAGAGAGAGAGAGTATGTAACTTTAAATTTCCTAAAAACTTGGTCTGGAATGCTTACTAGTGTGCTTTATTACCTATCACAGATGCTTTCAGTATTTATTATAATTTTCTAAGTCCATTAAAGTTACTTAGAGGTAGAAAAAAAAAGAGAGAGAAAGAAACATACGGAATAGTTAAAATAGGTTCGGTAAGAACTTGTAAGAAAATTTCATTTTCAAAGGCAATACTACCCTGTACTAAGTATAAAAAAGAGGGGGCCAGGGGAGATAGCTCAGTAGAATAAGCACCTACCTGGCAGCACAGGATCCTGAGTTCAAACCCTGGTAACACACACACACACACACACACACACACACACACACACACACAAAAAAAAAGGCAATACTTTATGGATGCATCAAATGCAGTCTATGGATAGTATCACACTGTGTTTAAGCACTCTTGTATTTTTCAACATCATTTTTCTTTCTAGTAGCACTGTGTTGAACATATTTAATCACAAATCTTACATTCATTGAATTTAAAATACACCTCTAAATAAGTTTTGATAAAACAAAATCACTGCATTGCAGGAAATGAACTATTACAAATAAAGTATTGCCTGTTCTCCAACACATCACTGCCTTAAAATTCCAGTTGACTATTCTTATGATAATTTGTTGTGTTTGACCTCTATCTTTGGGGACAATTTTAATCTAGTAATTTCCCAGAAATACCATAATATTGAAAACCACTAGTATTACCCTCTTTTCAGCTTATCACTTAGGTGACACCCTGAGATAAGTAGAATGATAGCCCTGCCAAAATTTCCATGCCCTAATCCCTGGAATTGGTGAATATTATGTTGCATGGCAAAAGGAAATAAAAGTTTCAGATGGAAATATATTTCTTAATCAGCTGTCTGCCAAAGAGATTATTCTGAAACACAAAGAAAGGTCCAAGGTAATCCCAAAGTTTCTTGTAAGTGACAGAAAGAGACAGAAAAGTTTCTGTGTGGTGCAAGGCCGTGTGGTGTGGTGCGGTGCAGTGCAGTGCAGTGTGGTGTGTTGAGAAACCTGACTGATCAGTTCTGGCATTGAAGATGAGATGGGGCAACAAGCGAGGGAATGTGGCAGCTTTGGAAAGTGGAACAAGCAAGAAACTTCTCCCAAGAGCCTTTAGGAGGAGCCAATGTTATCAAGACCTTGGTTTCATCCCAGTGAGACCCCCACTGGACTTCTGACCTTTAGAATGTAACGTAATAAATATGTGTTATTTGAAGCTTCCAAATTTAATGTTAGAGAAGCCACAGGAAACTCATCTAATGTCCTTCAACTTCCAAAGTTTTGCTCTTCCTACCTTCAGCTATGCCCTTTGTTATCTAAGTGAAGAATGCCATTTTTTAATTCCAACAGTAGACAATTGTCCATGCTACTGCACTATCTGCTTTATGCTTAGGTCCCTTAAGATATGACACACAAATAAGCATAGAAACATGAATTTGGTAAATCTATGCTTCAGTTTCAATGTAAAATTTAATTTATATTGATTTGTGGCCAAGTGATTATGCTTGTATTTAGCAAACACCAATTCTAGCCAAGGCTAATCCTTTTACTCTTGTCCAAAACCTTGCCCTCTTTCAAAGACACTAATTGGCATTTACTCTCCAAAGGTGAGAACGATACATTAGCACATTTACTTAACTGAATTCAGAAGCATGTTCTTTCTCCCTCACAAACACCAAACTGAAAAATCCTTACACGTTGTGAAACACAGGCAGCTGACTTAAAAGTGGCAGATGACCTTAGACAAAGTAATTGTTTAGCCAATGCTTATTGCATACTCTCTGTCAACAGATTCCAAGGAGGAGATTTGAGTCTCTTTGGGAAATAAATTGTGTTTGGTTACAAATCCCCATGAACTCATGGGTAACAACTAAACTGTAGGATTTTCACAAAATGGATATAACCTTGTCTCTAAATAATCCTGAGGTTTTGTGTGTTCTATCAATGGCGCCAACGTCAGACCAATTTAACTCGTGTTTGATCAGCACCCACATTGTAACGTGGCCACAGAAACACACACTAGCTGGTCAGTTCTCACAATGTTTCATAGTTTGCATTTTATAAGTGAAAACTGTGATCCATAATAATTCGACACATGGTTCTAGCCCTTCTGAATTACTAAGTTAAAAGCCAGCATTTGAGTTTCCAGCCTTCAGATGTGCAGTCAATGTTTTGCTACTAAAGACAGTTCTTACCTCACAACATTTAGACTAAGGAGATTAAAAAGTTGACATGAAGCCAGATTCCCTCCACAAACTAGTCCAGTGGCCAGACCTGGGCTCTCAGCCCTCATGCTGTTAACTTCTTGGCTTGTGGTCTTCTACTGGGGCTAACTCAGAGCAGGAAACAATGGGTGCAAAAAAAAAAGGTAAGAAAATACAAGACAATGACCAAGGGATGGAGGGAGTGGAGAGGCAGAAGAGAGGAAGGGGAAAGAAAGAGAATTAAAATTCTATATGCCTGTACCAAACTCCCATGGTGAATGTGATCATTATATACTGCAAACATGTACCGGTAATTTAAAAAAGAAAAAGAAAAAGAAAATGCAACCCTCAGCAGTTAAGGAGCAGAATGTGTGCCCAAAGAAAGAACATAATGTTTTACAAAGGCGCCATAATTCTCCAAATTTGGCTACTTGGGAGAATTATATAAATAATTTAACACCAATAATGGAAACATTACTTAAACAAATGAGATTAGATTCAAAGAATTACAGTACTAGAGAGGGCCACAGACATCATCCAATTCAGTTACTCATTTCAAAGATGAGAAAACAAGAAGATAGGAAGTGTTAAGGTTTATAGCCATAATCTTACATGAATAAAACTTAGAAATTAGACCTCCCACATATAAGGGTAAAGTTTATTATTGACCCGATGCTATCCCTTTTGAAAGTCTGCTCTTTTAAACAATGAAACTGTATAATTTGGTTTTATAGTTTTGACTTACTTTAATGAAGGATATAATCTATTCATAGCAATATATCCTGTTACATAATGAAACTATAATTTGGTTGTAGATTTTTCACTTATTTTAATAAAAAATATGATTCTTCATAGTAATGTATCCTATTACAAAGATTAAAATATGCAACAAAGCTCTCATGAATTGTATAGTCACTTACTTTGAGACTCAAAGTAGAACTATAAAATATAGATTTAGTATTTGGATGATGAATTCTTTGACTATGACTTTTCTGGAAAAAGAAGAGAAAAATAATAACTGGGTCATATACATATTTAAAGGCAAATTTCTCTTCTTCATTCAGGTATCAAACAACACTATGATTGATAGAATAACAACTAAAAAACAAACCAGCAAACACATTTCACTTGCAAAACACCAAGGGACCAGTAACTTTATCCTCAATCTCAATGTTTAATCTAAAAAGAGACAATAAGAAAATGAGACAGGTTGCAAGCAGAAAAGGCAATCCTAACACACTTTCCAAAATGACTTCTGTGACCACACATCTTGGATTGACTATAAAATCACCCACTATAGATTCCTTCATCTATTCTTACTAAGGACTTTGATAGTTTCTGATTAGGGTAGTAAAAATAAAAACTATGAAGGATGAAGATAAGAAATTGCTTGATAAACTATATTCTATTAAAGAAAGGTTGGTATAATTGGCTATTCTGTTATCTTCTGATTTTGATTTACATGCACATGAAAAATCTTCATCAACTTCATATGTACTACATAAAGTTTTTAAATAGAATGTTAATGATAATTTCCATAAAACTGGGTGGGAAAACTCTTCCAGGAATATCAACTCTTATTATGCCATTTTATTTTAATGAGGAAATAAATTTAACTCCAAGTAATCTTAACTGAAGAGTACTTTAAAGTATATAACTTACTGTATGTTTCAGGAAACTTTGTATTATAAAAGTTCTAGCTTGCAGCTCCAAGTTAATTAGTAAACAGTGCTTTGAGAAGACTATGCCCTCTAGAAACCTAAATAATTTCTGTTTGGAATTTGCTTAAATCTTGATAATTTCTACAATCAGAACTTCTCCAGGACAACAATATTCCTCTCCTATTTCTCTCTGTAGATAAAAGAGTTTTCAGTTTCTACCCACTGGGATAATTATCTACAATCAAAGTGATAAGATCCCATTTATTAAAAGACAGCTTGCTACATTCCTGAGCTTGGAATTAAGCCACCTACACTTGATTCAGGTGAGAACTATTTCCTATGTGATTGGCCTAAAATCTGTATTTCTTTCTAGATCCTGAAGGGGTATAAAATATAAGTACCTTCCTTCCAAATAATGTCAATTCATTTTAGATAAAATAAGTCACAGTATTTTCATTAATTTAATTAATGTAGTTATGCACATAATCTTACTGAGTAGTGAAAAATAGTTCAGTTGCAAGGAAAACTGATCCTATTCAAAGCCCCATATATTTGCAAGCAGAGCTCAGTGGCATTATCTTAAAAAAAAAAAAAAAAACTTTATTTATTTATGCATGTTATGGCTGGCTCAGCCTGCCCTGGGGGTGGGGCTGACACAGCACGTGGTTCCAGAGATTGAACCATGGTCCCTGTGGTTGCCTATCATGTCTAAGCAGGCACTTTAGATTGCAGAGCTATCTCACTGACCCCAGTGGCACTTATCATTGTATTAATAATAATTAGATACACAATTTGTACCATTTTCCAATTTGGAATTTACAAATAGTATGATTGCTATAGTTTGTGGGGTATGCATAGATATGTGCACACATGCCTTGACACAGATGTGCATGTATGTACTTGAGTACATGAATGTTTGGATATCTGTACATTTTTGCATACCTGTTGAACTTCAGATTTACCAGGTAAAAATTAACCTGATAAAAATGATTAAAATTGGTAAGTTTTAATTTGGGGGTGTATTCCAATGATTGGGTGTTTGTTAATTAACACTGTGAGGGTCAGGAATGTTTCCAAGAACTGGAATTTTTAATACAAATCATTCTGCAAAGTAGTACAATAGTTTCAATAGTTCCAGAAATTTGTAGGTTTTTCTTCAATTTCTTCAACATTCTAGTGAAACCAGTCTTGTTTTCTATTTCATTTAGGAAACAAAATAAATATAGAACACACAAAGTATGCAATTATATTAAAGACAAGGCAGGAAGGAATGAGAATTCCATTTCTCTGTGCTGCAGTTTTAGTAACACCAGGCTAAGTTCTAATTCTGGAAAGAATGAAGATCTGCTTGGCTAGGATCTGGCTTTATGGCGCCAGAAGAGAAAAAGGAAAGAGCACAAGTAGAGAACAGACAAACGCTTCTCTGGGAGTTCCATTCACATCTTTGATTCTGTTTTTGGCTGGATCTTTTTGCTTGGCTCCAATTCTGCTTGTATTTTGGCTCCAGTGATTTGTGGCTAGAAATTTAAAGATAACACTCTAAATTTAAGAACCTTAGTTTCAGATCAGATCATTCTACTAAGCTTAGTTGAGGGCAAATATCAAAAATGTCCTTACATAAAATGGGCAGAAGCTGCTCTTCCATCTTTGAAAGAGAAAACATGTTGAGTACAAGTATATGTATTTCTAGCCATTGTAGACCTTACCTGCTACTCCAAGCTGAGATGCAGGGTTACAGACAGTAATTTGTGTTGGCATAATAGCAAAAGGAGCAGTGGAGTAGAAAGATCAGGGGAAAATTAGGAAAACAATAAATGGTGTGCAAGTAACCACATTATAATAAAAATCCATAAATAGCACTCTGAATTTATGACATTATGGGCTAAAAAAACATAATGAATTAGTAAAATTATCTAACATAGATAGGTATAAGATGAAACCCTGGGTAAAAGAAATTTGGCAGGACCATATTATTTTCAGACAAAATAGACTATCATGAAAAGTCATTAGTAGAGATAGAGTGACACTTTGTAATGTTAAAAGGTTTAATTCACAAAGAATTTATAACAATTTAAAAATTTTATGCTCTTATTAATACAGCTTCATATTTTTAAACCTCAAGGTGACAGAACTACAAGGAGAATTAGACAAGTCCATAATTTAATTGAAAGATATTTTATAGATCACAAAAGCTGACAGATCAAGCAAACAAAATAAATCTATCCTAAAAATATAGAACTTGTAAGAGAACAACCAATGAACTTGAAATGATGTACATACCATAAAGATATCCTTCTGACAGAGGCCAAACTATTTGTAACAACAAGTAAATCTTTCATAAAAATTAACCACATAGCGAGTTATAAAGCATGACAAGTGTCAAATGCATGATGTCTTAGTTACTTCTCTCATGTTAAGACAAAAATACCCAACATCAAAAGGTAAAGGAGAAAACGTTTATTTTGTTTACAGTTTGTAAAAATTTCAGTCTATAACTGACTGGCTTCAAGGTAGGGAGGCACATAGTAGAGAGGTGGCTAGCAGAATATAGGGGGGAGAGAGAGAGAGAGAGAGAGAGAGAGAGAGAGAGAGAGAGAGAGAGAGAGACTACCTGCTCTAGGGTGATTGTAGCACTTACACCCTTAATCCTAGCATTGAACCAGGAATTAATCACGAACTCTAGATTCAACTGCCTCTAAACTTCACCTCCCAAGACTGAATGAGACATGGGGGGAGGGGTGATCCAGACACATACCATCACACTTGGTTAGAAAAAGTATAATTAAATAATCCTAAACAGAGAAAGGCCATAAAATCAATTAAAGTTTAAATTTATCATGTTAAAAGCAAACATCAAATTGAATGCACCAATAAAGTCCAAAGTAAGCTTATGAAAAACTACCAGAGCTTGATTCCAGAAGTCATTTTCATGGCTGGACTTAGGGTCCCTTGGTTTCTCAATAATTATATATATATATATATATACATATATATATATATATATATATATATATATATATATGTGTGTGTGTGTGTGTGTGTGTGTGTCTTAATGTCTTTTTATCTCTGTGGATTGCACTGGGAATGGTAGACTGGAATTAACTTAGAGAATTCCCATGTTTTTAGGACTATAAGTTTAGACTTCTTGGGCTGAGATGAGAACCAGGAAAGGGCACCAACAATTCGTGCTCAATGTGGCTGGATCACACGACCTTCTCAACACAATGACCACTAACCAGAATCACATGCAGGTGACCCACTGGACCTAACGTGACCAATTTAAAGTACTGGAGCTTGAATGAAGGACCTTGTACTTGCAAATTTCTTTTTACTCATTGCTGGGACAAATACCCGACACCCAAAATGAAGGAAAGAGAGGTTAATTTAGCTTACCGTTACCGGAGGTTTCAGTCCATATTTGGCCAGCTGCAAGGCTGAGTGGCACATGACAGACAGCAGCAGTTCATAGTAGCGGAACAGCAACAATGGAGACAGAGGCAATGGAACAACCAGGGGAGCAGAGAGCAACAGCTTTAGAGCAGCCCTGACTACCTGGGGGCGCGCAGGTAGGAACTCTTGGCCTGCAGCACCTGCACCTCCACTGGAACTCTGCCCCCGCCCACAGCTCATGACTGGCAGGCATGCAGGCAGGAACACTAGCCCTGCACCCTTGCATCACCAGAACTTCTACCTCGCCCAAAATCCAGCTCCAGCATCTGCTGTGGAGCCCTGCAGGAAAATGCCCTGTAGGGAGGCTGGGGGTCAGACTCTACCAGCTAACCCAAGAGCTGAGCACCTTGCCAGAGGAGCACAGTGGGCTCTCATCCAAAAGCTGCAGCAGGAAGAAGCTGAGCACAGCAGCCAGACCCAGACAGGCACGTCTGAACAAGATCAGACTTGGTAAATCTGGGCCCAAATTTCAGCAGGCGCTAATGGCATAACTTCACCAAAGTGCAGAGGTCACTGCTATACAAAATGACAAAGAGGAGGAACAAGATGCAATCTCAGGTTGCGAGCCCACCTATAACAAATACAAGAGAGACTACAATGGAAGAAAATGGGAATCATGCAGCCAAAATCTCAGAATTAGCAGCATCTGAGGTAAATAAGCAAATGCAGAAATGTATAGAGGAGCTCAGATTGAAGATAACCTCTGAAGTAGAAAAAGAAATCTTTGAATTAATAGAATCTGAAGTTAAAAAAAAAAAAAAAAAAAAACAGCTGCAGAAAAGTATAGAGGATCAGTTCAGAAATCACCTCTGAAGTAAAAACAGTCATCTCTAAATTAATAGTGTCTGAAGTAAAGGAACAATTGCCAAAAGATAGAGAGGAAATGAGAGCAGAAACAATCTCTGAAGTAGAAAAATAAAGAATAACTGTAATGAAAGAATAAATGCCTCTAAAGAGACATTGATAAAGAATTAGAGGAGAATAGAAAAATACTAGCATACTGCAATGAGCAGTATAGGAAAGAAACAGATCACATGAAGCAGTTTCAAAGAGATATGTAGGAAATTCTCAATCACTCCAGTTTAAAAATAAAAATCAAAGAGACAAGCAAAAGCCTGTTACTCTGATTGCTCCATCTCAGATTGGACCATAAGGGGAGGAAAGCTCTAGCAACACCTTGAATTGTTTCTTACTGGAAAGAAGTAAAAAGTTGCCACAGGAACAGAGATGAACTTTCAGTAAACACTAAATACCTCCCTCTGGGAAAGCGCGTCCTACCAAGGCCGAGGGAAGGACCCTCGTCTGCTTCCACCACATCAAGGCTGAAACAGTGCATAGTGACTCTCAGTTTTGTAGTCTGGCCTTGGTCTAGAAATTCTCCAGAGGGATTGATTATCCCTGGGCTGGAGGGATGGGCAGAACTCTGCCTTGGGTTTGGGCCCACTTTTTTGGCCTCTTACATACATGTATCACCAGATAAATCTCTGTATTAAAAATGTGGAGCCCTGGGTCTTCTCCTTCCAACAATTCCAATACAAAAGATCAAAAATGTAACCAAAGACTACATTTTAATAAAAGTCTGATGTTCTTTTTAAAAAATAAAAAAAACTACCAAAAAATGCCATAAGTATCTCTATGGCCTCTCACCAAGGTACCACAGCATGACCTGGACCCTTGCACTCATGGCCATCTTTTGCTTCACCACCAGACCCAATCCTTGCTATTATCTCTTCAGGATTATCTTACTCACTTTCCTTGTAACTGAGACTCAATACCTGACACAACCCCCAATTTATTTATTTATTTTATTTTTTTTTTCAAGTAATGAAAAATTTTTTTGTATTTTTTTTCTTGTTTCAGAACTTTTGTTTGTTAATTTATTTTTATGGCTGGCTCAGCCTGCCTTCAGGGCAGGGCTGGCACAGCATGTGGTGCTGGGGATTGAACTGTGGTCCCTGCAGCCACCTAAGCTTTCCTAAGCAGGCGCTTTAGACCACTGAGCCATCCTGCCAGGCCCCAGTAATGAAATATTTTATATTGATGGCAGTGAATAAAACAAAATAAATACTAAAATGTAGACCTCTTGAATATATAAAGGAAATGATGAGATTCTATCCTAGGATTGCTGACTGATTTTTTTATTTTTTAATTTAGGTACATTAGATACTGGCAAACTGTTTCAGTAAAAGGCCCAGCCCAACAGTAAATAATTTAGACTTTGTTGGTTGCATGGATTCTGTAGTAGTTCATGGGGACATTCAACTTGATTGACTTTGGGATCTCTCCTGGGGATGGGTAGAGCAGAAGTCTAAGTGTAGTTGGGTGGGTCACAGAGATGTTGCCTGGGGGTCTCTATCTGGCCCCCACCACTCCATTTGGAAGCCTTCCCTTGCTCTGCTTCCCAGTTGTCTCATGCTGAGTAGCTTTCTCTACCATTCCCATGTGCCTTGATGTTTCCTTACTTGAAACTAGATGAGCAGGGGCTGAAGCTGGGAGCCTAGTTAAACCTTTCTTTAAGTTGTTGAGTGTCATTTACTATGTCCAGTGATGACAAAGTTGCCTTCTGTTTTTACTTTTAATAAGAAATAACAACTGGGGGCAACCCACTCGGGCCCCCCTTTTGTTCCCCTCTTGGACAGAAGCTTTCTTTCCCAATAAATTTTCTATTCTTAAAAAAAAAAGAAGAAGAAGAAGAAGAAGAAGAAGAAGAAGAAGAAGAAGAAGAAGAAGAAGAAG